>LAPY01001768.1:0-24836 GCA_000970635.1 Eragrostis tef
GATTTGTGTCAAGTCTCCACCAAATCATCGTTTACCAGAACTTATCGGAAGATCGGGCACCTTTGTTCACATCAAATTACATGGTGGACTGGACCTAGTGAGCTATGGGCTGAGATGGGTTAGTGGATGGGTTTTTCTTTATTTTTATTAATTTTATGAGACGGTTCAGATTAAAAATTCTTTATAGAAACAATTAAAAAACAAGGATGAATTGGTTAATTCTATAGTTTCTTTTTGTTTTCATATCTAAATCTAGGAAAATAGCCAAGACTCTACAAATGATTCTGATTCAACATGAGAAATGTTTCAACAGAGAATCTAAAGCTGAAACTTTTCTAGGTTAATCTAAAATCATATCAAACGCACCCTTCATCCATACTCTAGAAACCAGTATTGGGACTTCCCAATAGGTCTAGATTGTATTAGGAATAGTTTATTTGGAAAATGTGGGAGAAAAACAAAATAGTTTTTCCATGCACAAAATCCTTTGCAGGTAAATTTCACTTCTAAACATTAAGTGCCCATTTGACTCTAAATCATGTACAATACGCCTAACTAATGTGCCACGCATAATTTTACATGCTAGTTGGAATTACTTTAACGATCTTGATTGTTGTACTCAATAATCCTAAGAATCCATATTTGTCTACATGGCATAGTTAAAAGGTTGAAGTAGTTTATCATTACATTATACTTCAATTACATGATAAACTTATTAAAACATGGCATCATTTTATTTTTTATAAACTTTTGAAAAAATTCTTATAACAAATTTTCCAACATTTTTAAAAATGTGTCTAATTTATTTTAATAATCATATTCTTACCATTCAACAATATTTTATAATGTTATAGGTTAAACTAATATTCTCCGTCTCAAAATAATTGACGTTTTAACACCTGGCATATATATTAAAGAAGAGTGAAGTGCATTAGTGGTCCTTATACTTGTCACATGGTGTCATCTAGGTTCTCGAACTCTTAAAATGCATATTCGGATCCCTAAACTTGTCACGGGGTGTAATCTAGGTCCTTAAATTCTTAAAATACATACTCGGGTCTCTGAATTTGCTAAACCGTGTCATCAAGTTCTAAAGTATCTAAAATACCATTATGGCTGTGTTGGGGAAATGGCTGCAACCATGGACAATGAAGGACCAGACGATGATGGAGGGTGGAAGATTAATAAAAGGCGAAGCAGAAGCTAGGGTCGATGACTAGAACGGGAAGCGCGAAGGTGATAAAGACGGCGTCGAAGGCTCCGTGATCCACACAAAGGCGTTTGAGGAAGTAGCGAAGGCTACTAGGTAAAAACGGAGCGAAGATAGCACAGCTGTAATAACGGTCTTTTCTCCTCTATAAATATGGAGGGGGGAGCTCCTGTAATGACATCTGTTTTTCGGGCCATGAGCCAAAGACACCTCATTGATCCTGACCACTTTTCTCCATCGTTTTCTTGACCCCTTCGCCCGGCATCGCGGACGATCAAGGGCTTTGGAGTCACGTATAATTGGAGATCAAAGGAACGGCCTAAACGGTAAAACCTAATTCTAGCAACACTAACATCTCAGGAGGGCTTCGCCGAGGAACCTGAGGGACAACAAGAAATCAAAAGGGCTTCGCAGAGTGAACTCCGGATGTCAAAACACACGGAGGGCTTCGCGAGGACAGAGTTCAAACACACAACCTGTTAGAGGGCTTCGTCGAGTCGAATCAAGACCTTCGATACCCCAACAGGCTGCTAATGATCTGCTAATTCAAAATGATTTGTCATACTACTCTCTTTCTCTTCCTAAATTATTGTTGCCATTATAATTCAAAAGACATAATTACCCTTATGGCTGCTGATAGGCAATTATTTTAAATTGGTCTTTATTGACACTCTTTATTTCTCCAAATTATTATTTTCTTTACAATTCATGCTAAAGGACATAATTAGAATGCATTTTGAGAGTTCGAGGACCTAGCTGACATCTCTAGTTTTGAAATATTGGAGCTAGATGCCACACTTTAACAAATTTAGAGACTCAGATAAGTATTTTGAAAGCTCGAGGACCTAGACGACATTCCATGACAATTTTAGAGACCCAAATGCATTTTGAGAGTTTGGAGACCTAGATGACACCCGACAAGTTTAAAGACTGTTGATGCACTTACTCATTAAAAAAATTCCAACATTTTTAAAAATGTGTCTAATTTATTTTAATAATCATATTCTTACCATTCAACAATATTTTATAATGTTATAGGTTAAACTAATATTCTCCGTCTCAAAATAATTGACGTTTTAACACCTGGCATATATATTAAAGAAGAGTGAAGTGCATTAGTGGTCCTTATACTTGTCACATGGTGTCATCTAGGTTCTCGAACTCTTAAAATGCATATTCGGATCCCTAAACTTGTCACGGGGTGTAATCTAGGTCCTTAAATTCTTAAAATACATACTCGGGTCTCTGAATTTGCTAAACCGTGTCATCAAGTTCTAAAGTATCTAAAATACCATTATGGCTGTGTTGGGGAAATGGCTGCAACCATGGACAATGAAGGACCAGACGATGATGGAGGGTGGAAGATTAATAAAAGGCGAAGCAGAAGCTAGGGTCGATGACTAGAACGGGAAGCGCGAAGGTGATAAAGACGGCGTCGAAGGCTCCGTGATCCACACAAAGGCGTTTGAGGAAGTAGCGAAGGCTACTAGGTAAAAACGGAGCGAAGATAGCACAGCTGTAATAACGGTCTTTTCTCCTCTATAAATATGGAGGGGGGAGCTCCTGTAATGACATCTGTTTTTCGGGCCATGAGCCAAAGACACCTCATTGATCCTGACCACTTTTCTCCATCGTTTTCTTGACCCCTTCGCCCGGCATCGCGGACGATCAAGGGCTTTGGAGTCACGTATAATTGGAGATCAAAGGAACGGCCTAAACGGTAAAACCTAATTCTAGCAACACTAACATCTCAGGAGGGCTTCGCCGAGGAACCTGAGGGACAACAAGAAATCAAAAGGGCTTCGCAGAGTGAACTCCGGATGTCAAAACACACGGAGGGCTTCGCGAGGACAGAGTTCAAACACACAACCTGTTAGAGGGCTTCGTCGAGTCGAATCAAGACCTTCGATACCCCAACAGGCTGCTAATGATCTGCTAATTCAAAATGATTTGTCATACTACTCTCTTTCTCTTCCTAAATTATTGTTGCCATTATAATTCAAAAGACATAATTACCCTTATGGCTGCTGATAGGCAATTATTTTAAATTGGTCTTTATTGACACTCTTTATTTCTCCAAATTATTATTTTCTTTACAATTCATGCTAAAGGACATAATTAGAATGCATTTTGAGAGTTCGAGGACCTAGCTGACATCTCTAGTTTTGAAATATTGGAGCTAGATGCCACACTTTAACAAATTTAGAGACTCAGATAAGTATTTTGAAAGCTCGAGGACCTAGACGACATTCCATGACAATTTTAGAGACCCAAATGCATTTTGAGAGTTTGGAGACCTAGATGACACCCGACAAGTTTAAAGACTGTTGATGCACTTACTCATTAAAAAAAGTTGGTAAAGGTTGATGCATAGGAAACGAGAAGGATAGAGATAGAGATAGAGATGTATCAGGACTAAAGAAAGTTGCATTGAGAAGTGAAAATGTCAATTATTTTAAGAAAACTGGATGAGATTAGGATGCCAAATAAACTAGAGCGAAGAGAGTATATTATTTTTTAACATATTATACTTTAATATTATTTTTGTCTGCATAACAACCGATGATTTTGATATGTTGGTTCGTCAATACCTATAACATTTACATTTTCATTTGGTTTTTTCCGCTAGACCTAAAATCCCTAATTAATTTAGTTGTTATGTGATCAACACAATTAGATATAAAATGATATGTTAAGTGATGAACACAACTAAAACTAGAAAGTTATTAGAGCAATGGTAAGTAAAGCATATATTTTTCTTAAATATGGTTATTATTATTAATAATGTCTTTCTCACGGGCTTTCTAAATCCTTGTCCAAAATAACTAACTCTTCGTTTCACTTTCTAGCTAGCAATATTTAGCTAGAGACTTTCACTCTTTATTCCTTCTTCCCACGGGTCTTTGGTTGCTAACAGAGTATGTTGATTTACTCTAATTTTTTAGGAGTGTTGTATTTTAAAGACTAGTCAAAATTAAATAATTTGTAGAATATATTTAGGAGTGTTCGTTGCGTGGGGTCTAAAATTTAGAGGGGTCACATCAAAAAAAAATTTATCATTGAAGAGTATTAAATAAAGTCTAATTACAAAACTAATTTCAGACCCCTGCTCTAATTTAAGAGATTAATCTAATAAAAGTAATTAAGCTGCGTTTAGCTGATAATTACTGTACCAAAACATAGATTAATTAGGCTCATTAGATTAATCTCGTAATTTTGCGCTCATCTAAAAAAATTTTATAATTAGATTTTATTTAATACTTTTAAATACTAAGATTCTTTTTATGTGACATGTCTGAAATTTAGAGAGCACTTACGGAGGTGCTTTTAGAATGCTTTAGTCATTGTTCCAATACCATCGTTAGTAATTTTCAGCTAGTGTGTTTGTTTTTCAGTTATATTTTGAGACCGACACCTCGCATGACACACACAACTTAAATGACTTATTTTGAACTTTGAAGTTTCTGGATCCATTTTGGCTAGTAAAAGAACCATTTCAACTTCAAGCAAAAGCAAACCCCCTTTTTAAAAAAAGCAAACCCCAAGAGAAGCTGCCGAGTGGGAGGAACACAGCAGCAGAACAGCGCGGAGCAGGGAGGAGGCATCCTTCGGATCCGCCTCCATGGCTGCCGCTTCTCCCCTCCTAGCCCTCTCCCTCCTCCTCCTCATCGTCCTCCTTCCAGCCTCTGACGCCATCTACTGCGACGAGGATGACTGCTACGACCTCCTCGGGTACAGTCCCCTTCCTCCCCTCCCTCTCTCGCCCTGAATTCTTGGCTATTTCGGCCCCTCACAAATTCTGTGCGCGCCGCAGGCTCAAGCAGGACGCCAACGCGTCGGAGATCCGGAAGGCCTATTACAAGCTCTCCCTCAAACAGTGAGTTATTTCATCTCTCTAGTCTTTCTTGCCCCGCTGCTTCTTCCCCGAACTCGACCCGATACGACGCCGACCATTTCTTAGAATCTCTCGTGCCGTGCAGCCACCCCGACAAGAACCCTGATCCGGAGTCGCGGAAGCTCTTCGTCAAGATCGCCAATGCTTATGAGGTCTAGCCTGGATACTTTTGCACATTTCGTTCTTGCTTGAGGTTTACATTTCTTCTGGGCAATGGCTCAACCATCTGTTCTCCCAGGATCTGTTTCCAATTCCATTTGGCTGTGCCTATTTATGCCCGAATTATTACGTGCACCAATGAATTTACGAATTTCGTCCATGTATCTGGCATAATTCTGCAGGGGTTGTGAATCTCCTCTATCTACATGTATCTGAGATACCTCCAAGTGGTTTACCCTAAATATGCTATGACACTTTAGTAGAAGGCTAGAAGCTGATTGAGGTTTCTGCCATTGATGTTCCTTGTTTGATGAATTTCACAAAACAATAGGCAGGTTGAACTTGAACTGAACATACAATTCGAAAGAAGGGAAGCTTGTTTGTGAGAAGGGTTTCCGGCGTCCCATTAGCAAAATTGCTGTATTTTAAACATTATGAAAACAATCATGTATTTAGTACAAATCCCATGTAAAGTTAAGTAGACCTGCAGATTTTTTTTCTTCCAAATTAGTCTTTGGTATCGTCTGCAGATTTATATCTTATTTTATTGTAGACTTACATATTAAAGAAATTGTGTTTTGATCACCATCTCCCATGACCATTTCTGACACCAGTGGCATGTAGTGACAGAGTTACCTGCCCACTTCATTTCCCATTGCTTGAGGTGGAATTACCGCTCCAGCTCTTGGTGATTTAGTTTGTCACTGCACGTGGACCAAGATTGCCTGAAATGAACCTGGCAAACTGAGTTCCTTTTGTAGTTCTTCTACAATAAAATAAGAGATTGTGTGTTGTTCCTTGATACACCCTTTCTGCAAATATAAATGTGTAGTTTTTGAGATATATCCTCAGATTAGGTTTAAACTTGGAGTTTGATCAACTTGTTCATTGCCCTGGTGACTATTGTTTGTACGGAAGTGGGAATTATCAATATAATTTATTCTATCCCATCCCAAGACACAAGAGTTGAGATTATTTGTACAAATCTGTTTTTTTTTTGGTGTCTTGCATGTTGAAATTAGGTATTCTGTTTATGGAGTATGTTGCTGTTGACAATAGTTAGCATCTTGCTGCACTCTACTTTTTTTTTTTTGCTCCTGAATATATTTCCGTCCTACTTGTTGTTTTTCTAATTTGTTCCTTCCAATATCTGGCTCCTGAGTTGTTTGAATTTTTTATTCACCAGATTCTAAAAGATGAATCTACTAGGGAGCAGTATGACTATGCTATTGCACATCCAGAGGAGGTAAGCCTTCGTCCTCGTGCTCCTTCTTCTGAAAGAGGGTTATAAATTGTCTGTCCTTCAGCTCCATTACCTATTTTTCTATTTTATTTAAGTGTATTTGGAAGTACTTGCAGTTATATATGGAACTTTCAAATTCCATAGTCACATCATTTTTCTTAGATTTTTTGCCAATTGATTCTCTTTATATGCAATTCAACTACTGTATATTGTTGTATGCTTTTCGTTGATCTATACCCAGATATGAACTATAGGACTAGATGTCCGTGTCATCTGTTTCATGCTTTATTTGTTAAGATCCTTCCTCAGTCATCTTCCTGGTGAATTTTGATTTATGCGATTCATTGAAATCCTTCTGCCTTGCTGTCTTCATACTTTAGTAGGTAACTTTTGTAAGTGTTCGCCATAGTGATTCCTCAGCCCTGGATGTTAAAGTAAACTACGTGCCAACTCTCCTTTACTGCATCTAATTTGGCTATTGTGAAAATAGCAGATTACTATTACTGGCATGACAATATAGCAGAGAGCGAATAGCAGCTGCTGTGCCATACTTTTTACTTATTAATACATGCAACTTATTCTGATGTTATTTTTAAGTTTTTACTAATAGCTTCTAAACAAAGAGTCTTCCTATGTTCAAATTTGATTTTGAATGTGCACAAATACCATTTTTTGTAAAATTTTTCATTCCATTGAACAGGTCTAGCATTTAATTTATAGTCTTGGATATCTGTAAACTGAGATCTAGAGCATAAATCATGTCTTAAACATTGATGACAAACTTCATAATATCAGAAAAAAGTTACTGCTAGTCTCATAATTATATAGATTTGATATTCGATATCAAGTTCAGCTCAGGACTATCATGTTTCTCCTTCACAAATATGTACTGTGAAATACTGTTCGCCATTTGTGTGTTTATTTCTCTATTAACTTATTGATTTTCTTCATTTCAGGTTTTCTACAACACAGCTCAGTACTATAGAGCATACTATGGACATAAAACGGTTTGTTTTTATCAACAAAAAAATCTAGCAGCAATGTTTTGCTAGTACTGCAACTAATTCCGCTGTCAATTTTTTATAGGATCCTCGTGCGGTGTTGATTGGCCTTCTTCTTATCATTTCCGCATTTCAATACATAAACCAGCTGACAAGGTATAACCAGGTATGAACGTGCAATAGACACATAAGGTTCTTAAGTTTTAAATCTGATTCTTATTGTTTGTTAATGAACCAGACAGTTAGCTCATTTGATTTCGAAACTAACCAATGACAGTTAATTTCAAATGTTCTTAGGCAATTTAACATATTACCAATTATATGGTTTTCAAAAGAATGTGGCTTTATATGAATTGTATGCATTGCTGTCAAAATGGGTGTCCTTAAGGATACCTTCCAATACTCTTTAAGTTCAATAAAATGGTCACACTAGTTAATTTTGAGGCTCTGCGTTCTAATTTATTTTGTGGAACCTTAATGACCATCTCAGCATTTATAGCATCTCAAACCTTCTAGAGATACCCATCGTTTTTATCTTGCGAATACTTAGTGTTTCCACAATCTTTTTCTCTTATCAATATTGCCTTTGAAGAAAACATATTTTGGAGGCTCTACAATTGAAGAATTGTGATTTATACATTATTTATCTGCAATTATGTTTTGTTGAGTACGAGTTTTACATGTAAACCTGTGTTCTTTGCTCCATTAAATAGTGGAAAGACAACTAAATGTCTTTTAATATCATATATCTTGCTACAATGCAAATATCTGATACCCTTGTTTCAGGCAATAGAGAGTGTCAAGCAAACTCCTGCTTACAGAAATAGGCTGAAAGCATTGGAGTTTGAGCGAACAGGAGGCATTGCAAGCAAAAAGAAGGTTAACAAGCAAGTGGATAAGTAAGAACAGCATCTAATTAAGCTTGTTTCTTTTCTATTTCGCAATTTTGTTTCATGTAAGAATTTTTTGTTCGAGTTTCATAAACACCTTGCATATATGGATCAGCATAATGACTTTTTATTTCATGTAGGAAGGTCGAGGTAGAGCTCAATAATGAAGTTGAACTGCAGATTCATGGGGTCGAGAGACCATCTGTGTGGAGGCTCTTTGGTGTTCAATTTATACTTTTGCCTTACTACATTGGCAAGGTCAGAGTCCCATCTGCAGTTTCAACCCTTGTGCAATTGCCTACTTGCGGTTAACATTTGCATTAAACATACTTACTGAACTGCACGTATATATTTTCTCATGGCAGATGCTGACTTGGGAGATTTGTTGGCTTTGGAGATACCGGGTAAAGAAATTGCCATATGCATGGGAGGATGCCTGCTACTTGACTCAGACTTCACTCAGGATGCCTGCTACTACATGGAAAAATATGGGTAATTACCAATTTATCTTGCAATGTGTGGCCTGTTATGGATGGGGTCTTGGTGATAGTTGTGTAAGAGTGATGGTTTCCTTAACATGGTGGCTGGAACGCACTGTGGCCAAGGAGAGGATGCTGCAGCGGCCCAACTAGAGAGGCGAAAGGGAGCCTTTGTTGTCGCTCGAAACTGAAACATGGTGCCTAACTTGTATTTATAGGTGGTTTGCCTAACATAACATACTTTGAATAATAAACGCTAAGCACTAAATTGTGATAATATAATATAGCGTTATTGCCGAGGAGGCTCTAGCTGACAGGGTTGCGTTGTTCCAGCATAAACTGTTGTGGACTCCTTCCGCAACAAATATCAGAGACGCAAACAGAAGGAATCCTAGTCGGATAGGAGTTGTTTTTGTATTTGGCTTAAGTGCCGGATAGGAGTTATTAGCCGCTGGAACGCACTGTGGCCAAGGAGAGGATGCTGCAGCGGCCCAACTAGAGAGGCGAAAGGGAGCCTTTGTTGTCGCTCGAAACTGAAACATGGTGCCTAACTTGTATTTATAGGTGGTTTGCCTAACATAACATACTTTGAATAATAAACTCTAAGCACTAAATTGTGATAATATAATATAGCGTTATTGCCGAGGAGGCTCTAGCTGACAGGGTTGCGTTGTTCCAGCATAAACTGTTGTGGACTCCTTCCGCAACAAATATCAGAGACGCAAACAGAAGGAATCCTAGTTGGATAGGAGTTGTTTTTGTATTTGGTTTAAGTGCCGGATAGGAGTTGTTAGCCGGCTGGTTTATTGTTCAGTTAGCAAGTCGGTTTAGGAGGACTCATAAATATGAGAGTACCTCAGGTCGTTGAGGAAGCCAAGATTAATCTGTAAACTCAGAGCCTCCAGCGTGAGGGCGAGTTAGGGTTATTCCAGCTTGTAAGCTCCCGTTCATAGTCAATCTACTAGCCATATCATCTTTGGTATCAGCTAGGAGATCCTCGTTCCTGTCAATCGCATCTGATCATCGCCTCCACAATCCCCTCTGCCCATCGCCGCCGCTCAACCCACAGCTTCCACTGCCACCATGGTCAACGGCGACAAGCCTGGCGACGGCAAAGCTGTCACCGCTGACAGCAAAGCAGCCACTGCCGCCGGCAAAGACGCCACCGCAGACGACAACGCGTTCGTCACGGTTGCTGACCTGGAAACCATAGTCGACAAGATGGTCGCCAAGATCAACGAGCTTGGCGCCAAGATCGATTCCAATTCTGCAGCGCACAAGCAAGAAGCCGCACGTCTCGCGGCGTCCATCAGCAACGTCCAGACCCAAGTGCTTGAGAAGCAGGGACGGTTCGAGTCATCGTCGGGTTCCTCCAACGGGCCGTCACCACCTCCTCACGCCATCATCCACAAGTTGCGCTTCCCCAAGTATGACGGCACCGACGATCCTCTAGGGTGGCTGCACAAGTGTGAGCAGTATTTTCGTGCCCAGAACACGCCGGACGATCAGAAGGTGTGGACTGCCTCCTTCTATTTGGAGAGCGCGGCCAGCCAGGGGTACTATCGACTGGAGAAGAATCGCGGCGATGCACCGACATGGCCGGAGTTTGTCGAAGGGGTCAACAAGCGGTTCGGGCCTCCCGTTCGCAGCAACGCCCTCGGCGAGCTCACGCACCTGCGTCGCACGGGCACGGTAGCAGAGTACCAAGACCAATTTTTGAAGGTGCTGGCGCGCTGCGACATCACAGAACGCCATCAGATTTGGCGGGCCTCCGAAATCCGATGCATACGGACGTCGAGATGCAGCGACCGGAGACCCTCGACGACGCCATGGCCCTGGCTCGCGCGTTTGAACGTCGGATGCAGCTGGACGAGGACGACGCGCGCCCAATCACCAAGTTCACGTCGCGCTCGACGCCACGACACACCGTCTCCATGTCACCGCAACAGAAGACGCCTCTACCTGTGTCATCCGCGAGCGCACCAGCGGCAGCACACGCCACCAAGGACAAGACAACGTCTCCTGCCGGCGCTTGTTTTGTGCGTCTCTCGCCGGAGGAGATGGCGCAACGCCGGCTGGAAGGCTTGTGCTTTAACTGTCCAGAGAAATTTTCTCAGGAAAATCTCAAGGTTTGCACCAAGAAGGGCATCTATTACATGGTGGTACATGCTGATGATGACGATGATGAGGTGTTCCTGGAGGAGGCCATGCAGATTTCCATGTGTGCGCTCACTGGGATCAAGTCTGACTCCACTGTGCAGCTCGCCACCATGGTTCATGCCACGCCCATGGTTGCTCTGGTCGACTCGGGCTCCACCAATTCATTCATCGCCGAAGCAACAGCTCAGCGCTTGGGTCTCCAGCCGTCGCCACGCCCTGGCCTCACAGTGAGGGTTGCTAATGGCGAACGCCTTCCGTCCTCGGGCGTGTGCAAGGGCGTCACAGTCACCATCAAGGACGAGAAGTTCATCGTCGACCTCTACGTCATACCTCTTGGCGGATTTGAGCTTGTCTTGGGCTGCGACTGGCTGCGCTCATTGGGTCCAATTTTGTGGAATTTCGACCGGGGGACGATGGCCTTTTGGCACGGTGGTCGCCGTGTCAAGCTAACAGCCACCACAGCAGCATCACGACCACGTATGGCAGCCACTAACTTGAATGACTACATGCAGCTGCTCTTGACGGAATTCGCGGACATCTTCACGCCGCCGACCGGTCTCCCTCCTCAACGAGCGTTCGACCACCGCATTCACCTACTGCCGGGTACGGCGCCAGTAGCGGTTCGTCCCTACCGCTACCCGCAGCTGTTGAAGGATGAGATTGAGGCCCAATGCACTGCTATGTTGCAGCAAGGCATCATTCGTCCTAGCACAGCGGCTTTCTCCTCGCCGGTTCTGCTGGTGCGCAAGAAGGACGGCACATGGCGCTTCTGCGTCGACTATAGGGCCTTGAACATGTCGTATAACTTCGTATAATCACACGCCACCAAGGACAAGACAACGTCTCCTGCCGGCGCTTGTTTTGTGCGTCTCTCGCCGGAGGAGATGGCGCAACGCCGGCTGGAAGGCTTGTGCTTTAACTGTCCAGAGAAATTTTCTCAGGAAAATCTCAAGGTTTGCACCAAGAAGGGCATCTATTACATGGTGGTACATGCTGATGATGACGATGATGAGGTGTTCCTGGAGGAGGCCATGCAGATTTCCATGTGTGCGCTCACTGGGATCAAGTCTGACTCCACTGTGCAGCTCGCCACCATGGTTCATGCCACGCCCATGGTTGCTCTGGTCGACTCGGGCTCCACCAATTCATTCATCGCCGAAGCAACAGCTCAGCGCTTGGGTCTCCAGCCGTCGCCACGCCCTGGCCTCACAGTGAGGGTTGCTAATGGCGAACGCCTTCCGTCCTCGGGCGTGTGCAAGGGCGTCACAGTCACCATCAAGGACGAGAAGTTCATCGTCGACCTCTACGTCATACCTCTTGGCGGATTTGAGCTTGTCTTGGGCTGCGACTGGCTGCGCTCATTGGGTCCAATTTTGTGGAATTTCGACCGGGGGACGATGGCCTTTTGGCACGGTGGTCGCCGTGTCAAGCTAACAGCCACCACAGCAGCATCACGACCACGTATGGCAGCCACTAACTTGAATGACTACATGCAGCTGCTCTTGACGGAATTCGCGGACATCTTCACGCCGCCGACCGGTCTCCCTCCTCAACGAGCGTTCGACCACCGCATTCACCTACTGCCGGGTACGGCGCCAGTAGCGGTTCGTCCCTACCGCTACCCGCAGCTGTTGAAGGATGAGATTGAGGCCCAATGCACTGCTATGTTGCAGCAAGGCATCATTCGTCCTAGCACAGCGGCTTTCTCCTCGCCGGTTCTGCTGGTGCGCAAGAAGGACGGCACATGGCGCTTCTGCGTCGACTATAGGGCCTTGAACATGAAGACGGTTCGCGACAAGTTTCCCATACCTGTCGTCGAGGAGCTTCTGGATGAACTTAAGGGCGCCATGTTTTTCACCAAGCTTGATCTCCGCAGCGGCTATCATCAAGTACGCATGCATCCTGATGACATTGAGAAGACGGCGTTCCGCACCCACCACGGTCACTTCGAGTTCTTGGTCATGCCCTTTGGCCTCACAAACGCGCCATCGATGTTCCAAGCTCTTATGAATGAGGTGCTTCGCCCTTTTCTACGTCGATTTGTGTTGGTATTTTTCGACGACATTTTAGTATTCAGCAGGTCGTGGGCTGAGCATCTCCAACATGTGCGGGCTGTGTTCACTGTATTGCGTGAGCATGGCCTGGTCCTCAAGCAATCAAAGTGTGTCTTCGGAGAGCAGCGTATGCACTACTTGGGACATGTCATTGCTGATGGCGCAGTGGCCATGGACGAGGACAAGGTGGCTGCGGTCAAAGCATGGCCGGTACCGCGCACGATCAAAGGGCTGCGCAGTTTCCTTGGACTCACGGGCTACTATCGACGCTTTATCCATAACTATGGTGTGATTGTGGCGCCATTAACAGCCCTGCTCAAGAAGGACGCATTTATTTGGTCACAGGCAGCCACGGATGCTTTTCATGCTCTCAAGCTCGCACTCACCACGGGACCGGTTCTCCAGCTGCCAGATTTTGACAAGCCTTTCGTTGTTGATTGCGATGCTTGCGGTACCGGGTTTGGTGCTGTTCTTCACCAAGGCCAAGGCCCCATTGCCTTCTTCAGTCGAGCCGTCGCACCACAGCACGCCAAGCTGGCTGCCTACGAGCGTGAGCTCGTTGGCCTCGTGCATGCGGTGCGGCATTGGCGGCCTTATCTCTGGACGCGGGAATTCATTGTGCGAACAGATCATTGCAGCCTCAAGCATCTCTTGGATCAGTGGCTGTCCACAATTCCACAGCATACTTGGGTTAGCAAGTTATTTGGATACAGTTTTCAGGTGGAATATAAGCCCGGGAAGTTGAATGCTTCCGCGGATGCTTTATCTCGGCGTGACGAGCAGGTGGAGGGTGTGCACGTCCATGCTCTGTCTCGACCAGAGTTTCTGCTCTTCGATGATTTCCGTGTAGAGGCAGCGACTCTTCCTGAAATTGCTGCTAAGAAGAAAGAGATTGAAGATGGGACTGCAGGAGCAGCGTGGACATTGGTCGATGGCTTTGTTATGCATCGTGGACGAATCTTTGTGCCTGTTTCCTCCACGCTGTGGCCTCAGATTTTGAACACTGCTCATGGTGCTGGACACGAAGGAGTTCAGAAAACGTTGCAGCGCCTACGTTCCTCGTTCTACAGTTCTCAGGCAGCCAAATTGGTCCGTGATCATGTCAAGAGCTGCATTGTGTGTCAGCGGAACAAGACTGAACATCTACACCCTGCCGGACTGCTACAGCCACTCGACGTACCTACCTCTGTTTGGAGTGATATTGCTATGGATTTCGTCGAAGGATTTCCTAAAATAGGTGGCAAATCAGTGGTGTTAACGGTTGTGGACAGGTTTTCCAAGATGGCGCACTTTATTCCTCTTGGCCACCCGTATACTGCATTGACAGTAGCACAGGCATTCTTTGATCAAATTGTTCGGCTGCATGGTCTGCCCTGTTCCATTGTCAGTGATCGCGATCCGGTGTTCACTAGTGCACTGTGGCAGGAGCTGTTTGCACTGACAGGGATCAAGCTCTGTCTTAGCTCAGCATTTCGGCCTCAAACTGATGTCAATCCGAGGTGACCAACCGGATTCTTGGTGTTTATCTGCGATGTCTTGCTGGTGATCGTCCTAGGAGTTGGCTTCGATGGTTACCTTGGGCAGAATACTGCTATAACACATCATATCAATCTGCCCTGCAGACGACACCGTTTTGAGTGGTCTTTGGTCGTGATCCCCCAACATTGATGTCTTATGTTCCTGGCCTAGCTAAGGTGGTGGCCATTGACAAGCAGCTTCAACAGCGCGATGAGTTTCTGGCTGATATCCGTGAGCGTCTCTTGCAGGCTCAAGATTACATGAAGTTGGCTCACGACAAAGATCATAGGGATGTGGAGTTTCAGGTGGGTGAATGGGCCTGGCTCCGACTACGTCAACGACATGCTACTGCTATCACTGATAAAGCTAATGCTAAGTTGGCGCCAAGATATTATGGTCCTTTTAAGGTGATTGAGCGGATTGAAACAGTAGCTTATCGTCTCAAATTGCCAGCAAAAGCTCGCATCCATGATGTCTTTCATGTTGCTGTTCTGAAGAAAGTTCATGGTGACCTGCCGGCTGAAACTGTTGCTCTGCCTCCTATTGTGAATGGGCGAGCTGTGCCAGAACCAGAGAAAGTGGTGCGTGCCAGGCCAAACAAGGCGTCATGGGATATGCTGGTCCAGTGGGTTGGACGTAATTCTGCTGATGCTACATGGGAGCCGCTGGAGGATTTCAAGGCCAATTATCCAAATTTCAAGCTCGAGGACGAGCTTTTTGGTCAGGAGGGGGGAAGTGTTGTGGACTCCTTCCGCAACAAATATCAGAGACGCAAACAGAAGGAATCCTAGTTGGATAGGAGTTGTTTTTGTATTTGGTTTAAGTGCCGGATAGGAGTTGTTAGCCGGCTGGTTTATTGTTCAGTTAGCAAGTCGGTTTAGGAGGACTCATAAATATGAGAGTACCTCAGGTCGTTGAGGAAGCCAAGATTAATCTGTAAACTCAGCCTCCAGCGTGAGGGCGAGTTAGGGTTATTCCAGCTTGTAAGCTCCCGTTCATAGTCAATCTACTAGCCATATCAATTTTGTTCTAATTTTCATGGGCCGTTACTTGATGATTTGCTACTCAATTTGGAAAATGATAGACCAGGCACTGAAAGTTTCATTGACAAAAAAGTATGATGTAGCAGAACGAAAAAGAAGTAGTTTAAATACCAACCCAACAAAAATCTTTCAAAAAGCATAATGTGTACCTTGTCAAATGCGCGATGGCATCCCTTAGAGGGCGTCCCCACAAATGGGACATTTGCTTTCTCTAGAAGCTCCTGCATATTAAAAGAGACTGAAAGCATCAGTGAACTGAGATTTGACTTCGAAAATGCAAGTATTAACTGCTTTCGGATGATCTCTTGTCATCAACAGAAATCAGCTTTTCAAAGCAACTAACAGTCACTAGGCACTAAACGTCAGTGCAATGCCGAGCCAAACTAAGAATCTGTAAGCACGAACTATTTTTCTTTTATCCTGGTGGAGCATTTTAACTGGTAACCACTAACCTGAATGCCACCATCTTCACCAAATTTCCAAACTGTGTTAGTTGCAACCTTTTTGGATGTAGATCCATGCCACTTCCTCTAGGCAGAGCTTTGCTTTGCCATACAACCATCCCACCCTTCCGAGAGTTGCATATCCTTTTTATTGATTATCCATATTTTATCGCCCTCCTCTTACATACCTTTGAGAATTTATGTATATACCCTGTTTCCTTTCCCTCACTCTACCCAATTAAGGGCAGAGCTCACTCACCCAACCATCCGCACAGCTATCTCTTCTAATATTAGGATCTGCCTTGTTGCACCAGATAATAAACTTTCATAGTGCCAAAATGTGTTAAAACGCTTTTGCATGGCTCAGTTCGTGCCACGCCGTCAGCATGTCTGCTCATGTTGCCATATCCTAGCCTCTACTCTACCACCAGAAGGATGCTGTTTGCATGATAGTTTAATCATTTAATTTGTTAGAAATTAAGAGGTCTTATAGGGTGGTGGAAAGCAGTGTTACTTATTTAATGCAGAAGGAATAACTGACAAACTGATTCTTTCATATGAATACTCTTTCGTGTTAGTGTTATTTTGGGGGTCTAATTCTGATACATTGTATAGCAAGTGTCATTTTTCAGATGCTTCGATTTGTCTAAACTGACCTCTAATCTTCTCATCAGGATACACATTTGAGGAATTGAATTTGCAAGTAAACACCATATAGGCTACATTAAGTTCTCCAAATGGTCAAATTATCAAAAATTAGTTAGCATCTTTCTCCAGTATTTATAAAGAAATGATCTGAAGCAGGGATGGAGTGGGGGGGGGGGGGGGGGAACATTGATGAGTGCCTAATAATGATTTCTCTTATGCTTATTTGCATGGGAAAATCAAGCTCCAGTTTGTAGCTTAAAATCATCCTTTTTGCTGGTAGAAGTTCAACTGCTTATTGGAATGAAATAGTAAGTTGCTGGCTGAGGGAAAATCAAGCTCCAGTTCGTAGCTTAAAATCATCCTTTTTACTGGTAGAAGTTCAACTGCTTTTTCGAATGAAATAGTAAGTTGCTGGCTGAGCCATACAGTAGGATCCGGGGCTTTTGTCACTGTGACCAACTTGCATCTTCATATGCATAGGGTTACTGAGCACGTTTTCTGTAATTGAATTTAACACTTTTGCGTTCCTGTTTCCTAGAATGATGATAGCCTATTGTCTGCCACATCTGTTTCAGATGAGTCAACAAAGGAGAATCTTGTCTCTAGGCGCCTTTGGGAAAAGAGCAACATGGAGAGGTACATAGCGGATATGAGAAAGGAATCAAAGCGTAGAAGATAGACGTGCCTCATTTTTACTGTAGAAGATCACAAGTTGTTTGACAAGGACAACATGCTAGAGTCAAAAAGTAATATACACACACAACTCGGGATAGAGTTCATCGGCAGCTAATCAAGCAGGGGAAATAAATACTAAGGGTCTTTCGAAGCTTCATGATCATCTTCCGAAGTGTCATGGTGCAGAACAAAGATTCAAATCAATTTTGTACTCACGTGAACATCATGTAATGACATTTCTCAATATGTTGGACAACTATATAATATAACAAGTATTTAATTTTATTCATTTAGGCCCCCGCATCTATTGTGAGTCAATTGGGGAAGTAGGAACATCTTTAACATTTGTAATCGAGACATAACTAGGATTGCAGTTAAGATTTGACCCAGCGGTAACCCGTGTTGCAGTATCTTGACGCGTTAAATCTGTTTACGTACGTGTTTAAGTATGATGAGACTAAATCTGCACTCATTTGGCACTGTCCGTGGATAATGTGAACGACAAAAAGTATTTTTTTCGAAAGGGAAATTTCATTGATATTAAAGCATGTTACATCTCTGATTACATAAGTCACTTAAACAACACCAACTCTATTGATGGGAGACAAGAAACCTTGAAAAAAGTCATAAATTCTACCATCTAGGATCACCATCCCAGACGGACATGCCACGGACGAGAACTCCGATCTGAACGAACACGGCCATCTCACCATCCACCACCATCGTTCGCATCTTCGACGGGAGAAACCCAACCCTTTCGTAAAAGAGAGGTAGACTGACCTTTCACACGCAAATATGATGAACTTGCCGTCATTGAGCTCGTCGCCGAACCCGTCGTTGCCTCCATCAAATTCGTCATGGAAAAACACAAATTCGACTAACATACAGAAAGATGTCAACGGAAACAAAGCTCTCACTAGCCCATGCCATGGTCACGAAGAACCACGACAAGACAAAGAAAGGACCGGAGTACCTTATTCTCCATCGTTGATGACGCCTTTAACTCACCACCACTGCTGAGACACCTCGTCCTCCATTGCTCCATGCCGACGAACATAGCAACGCCGCTACCACTTTCGTCGTCTGAACCACTAGAAAAACCCTAACTCTAACAATCGCAGTAGCCACCGCCTAGAGCGACCACCACGAGAAGACATAAAACCTAGACCTAGGTACGAACAGGACGAACACCGAATGCCAGGCCTCCCTCCTCAACCGACAAAAAGTATAGGATAGAACATTGTACGAGTGTGCTTCTAGTTATTGTCTAGCGTGCTTCATCAATTATCAAATGGACACGCTTATATGCTGCTAGTCGTACTCCTGAATAAGTTGCAAAAAGGTTCTAAGACAATCACTCGATTCAGAGCAATTCCTGGACTTGCTGTGCCGCATCTACAATATGACAGATGCCATGCTTGGAAATGAAGGCCGAGCTTAGCCTCATGGTATCAATTGACATTTTGGGTCTCAGTTAAATACCCTAAACCCTAGACTACGCTTAACTTGTGCCAACAAAATATTTCAGAAGTAAGTAAATCCTATGCACCAACCTGCTTCTAAACTAATGTTTTTAAATCTATGATTTAAATTATGATTCATTTGCTAAAATGCCGAGGGGTGTAAGAACTACGAGACTTTTGTAAGTTGGCTGCTGCTAGCCGACCATGTTGCCACCGGTGATTGGAGGTGGCCAGAGCTTCCTACTCCGAGATTTAAGAAAATAGGACATCTGCGTTTTACTTCTGGTTTGCATCTCAATTGGGATTTTATCTCTTTTTTTTTAACTTTGTAATTCTATCTTTGATTTTTCAAACTGGAGCCAAAAACTACCCTTGTAGGTGTGATTTTACCTCTGGTTTTGAAGCAAATAAGAGATAAAATCACAAACACAAGGGTAAACTCTTGCTTCAGTTTGAAAATCAGAGGTAAAATCAAAAGGTTAAAAAATAGAAGTAAAATTGCAACTACGATGCAAACCAAGGGTAAAAGCACAATATTCCCTGAGAAAATAGAAAAAGACTCTTCTCGTGAAAGCAATTCAGCAATTCTTCTATAACTCATGCATCAAATTTTGATTTAAGGAATGCATGAGTGCTCTGGCAGTTTCTCTAAGGGCAAGGCCAATGTATAATGCTAAGCAGTCATTATAGGTGGAACCCCATGACAGGGGGTCTTAAGTTCGGCCAGCTTCCGCAACGTTGAGCCCAGTATGGTGGGCCCTATTGAGAGTAAAAAATATGGCCAGATTCAAGTGTCTGTTACTCTCCGGTGTCTGCGCGAGAAACTTTATGAATTTCCTATAAATAGCTCGTGTTATCCGTAGCTCACGGATAGCGTGTTTTAAGATTCGTGCTAAAAACAGATCGAACAACTAAGATTTTTTCTCCTGCCCTCCGTCTTCCCCACAACCTCTAACCTAAGCCACGCCGTTGTCATCCCGCCTCCCCGCGCCGCCATCGCCCCGTTGTCACGCTGTCGAACCCCAGCTTCCCTGCGCCGCCGCCGCCCTCCGGCTTCCCCTCGCCGCCGTCAACGGGAACAATTGTTTCGGATTTCGAGCTTCACCATAATTGTTTCGGCTGCCAAAACAATTGTTCCAAGCTGCTGGATTTGCAGTGACGGTGGGGCGCGAAGTAGCAGCGCGGCGGCGGCGACGCGAGGAAGAAGCCGCCGTCGTGGGCCACGCTACACGCGCGCTCGTGGTAGCACGACCTACAGATAGGCGATCTCGAACTTCTCGTCCCCAATTCTTTATGCGAAACCAATCTCTTTCCCTCTCCGCCACCTCAGCGAGCGTTCAAGTTCCCATCCCTCGAGTGTGACGGCCTAGCCGGCCTCCTCCCTCGTGCGCGACAACACGTCCCCGACCTCGAGGTCATGTGCGCCAGCGCGGCCCTAGTCTCAAGCTCACCGCGATGGCACAGCCTCGGCCTCCTCCCTTAAGCTCGTCAGCGCTCCCAGCGATGGCGGTCCAATCCCAAATCCGGTGATCTCAGTAAGTCTACTCCTGATCTTCCTTCTTCTGCAGGTTCATCCCGCCATGGCGGCCCCCCGACGGCCAAATCTAGAGGCGATGTTTGGGCAAAGGCTCGGAGCAGGTTCTTTCCTATGGGTGATGGCGCGAGAAGCAACCGCCAGGGAGAGAGAAAGGGGAAGAAAGAGAGAGGCACTGGAGAGAAAATCATTGTTTAATTTATAAGAGCATCCTTTATGCATAAGGACACCTTATGCAATCAACGCTATAAAGCCTACTTGCACAATGTATATTGACCAGTAAAAATACCTCATAAATGCTATAGTGACCACTTTTGTCTTCTATTGTAATTGCTCTAAACCTCATCCCTTTTTTGTTGGCCCCACCCTACCACCTCAGCATCCCTCTCCTCCCTTTCCCCTTCTCTCCCCCCAGCCATTTCATGGAGCACCTTGGGTGCATGGTGAGCATAGGCCCAATCCCTAGCAGCTTCGGATAGATATGTTGGTGCTATAGCATTGCCTTACCAAGAATCAAAGATGAAATTCCTTTGTTCATTTATTAGTATAGTATGAGGGCAGGTACAATGGTGTTGTCTATTAGACCGTCTTATACAAGCCACGTAATTTTCAGAGTGCTTATCAGACAACAGATACAATGAGTAGTCTTTTTAGCTGTCTGATATTTTTCTCGGAGCCCTTAATTTGTGGAGAGATCAAATAGCTGTTGTGATCTTCTATAATTTTTAATTTTGTAGCTTGTTGTGACACCGAGCTGTTTAACATCATATTAGATAAAATAAAATAAAAGGTTATGAAAAATGAGTAGAAGAGGAAGCGTATGTTATGCCTGATTTATTTCATACTAGTACTAATTGAATAATTGATAAAAACATATCAGAATATTCCTCTAACAAAGTAACAAGCACTAGTTACGAGTACGACGTTCCCAAATATGCTCGACTAAATCATTCTTCAGATGGGCATGCGTTGGCCGTGCACGAATCTTGGAATTTCTTTGTAATACTATAGAAAAGTCTATTTGATTCCCTGTTCTCGCTTCTGGTGGTAGAGCATAGGATAAACCTGGAGTCCTGTTTAAATCGAATGAAGTCACTCCTGGTTGCCGTTCATCTTCAATAATCATATTATGAAGAATAATGCACGCTTTCATTACATGTCCAATGGATACTCGCTTCCACAAGCGTGCTGGCCGATTAACGATGTTAAAACGAGACTGCAATACTCCAAATGTACGCTCGATATCTTTCCTTGCTCCCTCTTGCTCCCTTGCAAACTTTTTGTCCTTATCTGTCTGGGGAGCCGAGATTGTCTTCACAAAGGCAGCCCATTCTGGATATATTCCATCAGCAAGATAGTAACCGTTATTGTATTGTGTTCCATTAACTGTAAAATGCACTTCTGGAGCTTCACCCTTCAATGCTTGTATAAACAATGTTGACTGATTCAATACGTTGATGTCATTGTTAGAGCCAGCGACACCAAAATATGCATGCCATATCCGAAGATCTTGTGAAGCAACTGCCTCGAGAATCATCGTGGGTCTCTTTTGATCACCACGGGTGAATTGTCCTCTCCATACAGTAGGACAATTTTTCCACTCCCAGTGCATACAATCAATGCTCCCTAGCATGCCAGGGAAGCCACGAGACTCGTTAATCTGCAATATACGCTCAGTTTCCTCAACCGTAGGGGGACGCAAATATTCTGGCCCAAATATTTGAATCACCCCTTGTGCAAACTTTTCCACGCACTCCAATGTTGTGCTCTTGCCAATCGACAGGTTTTCGTCGAGCGCATCTGCAGGGGTTCCATATGCTAACATACGAATTGCTGCCGTACACTTGATCAATGGTGAGAGGCCTTTTCTATTAATTGCATCTATCCTTTGAGTGAAATATGGAGACCACTCACCTAGAGCTGTCACGATCCGTAGGAACAGTGACTTTCCCATCCGAAATCTTGTGCGAAACATCTTGTCCGTGTACACAGGGGCGTCACAAAAGTATTGGGACACTAGCTTTTCATGTGCCTGGTCACGATCCCTTGGAACGTATTCCCTGCTACCACTTTGACGCCGACTTGATTGAGCTCTTTCTTCTTCTTTGATTTGTGCTCTCAGCTTTTCCTCAATGGTTGCGGCAATTGATTCAAAGGCCACTTGCTCAGCAATGAAACTGTCAAAATCCTCCTCCAGGTCTAAAGACTCTAGTGACTCGTCATCATAAGATTCATATGATGAACCAGAGGACCCTGATTGTTGCGACATATTGGCTTGTGGTATTGGGTTGCGGCTTGGTATAAAATAGTATAACTTTGGATTTAAGGAAAATTTCTGAACATAGGGGGCATATGACGGATATGAGAAAAAGGGTAGCTTGATGATTGTTGCAAGTAATTGACGAAACCACCAGCTGGACGAGAATCCATTCCACTGCAGAAAATATTATGTTATTATTGAAGCAGAAAAGGCTATGGAATTGAACTAAACACATTAATCTCACACCTAGGTAACCAATAGACATTAATCTCTCTACGACAACTGTGACATCAGAAGCAGACACCTCACATCAACAACAGCTTAAAATTAACTCACTGCATTGCTATATCTCCTCAATTGTAAACTCTGAATACAGATGCAGACGTTAGAAACATGAGCCTAGGCTTGCATAAAGATTTCTCATTCAAGGCATGTTACAAGACACTGTCCTTTGCAGGACAAACATGCCCGTTCAACCAGCTAAAATTTAGAACCGTATCTCTATCTCTAATACACTATGACAACAAATCAGCAGGTCTCCTCTGCTATCATGCAACGCCCTACTCAAGTACCTGCAACCATCTGGCCTACCATCTTGCAATGATCGATGTATGTGCTAATGATCGATATAACAAGCCGTTCACAGACAACATATCCATGTAATTTCAGAGTGTCCACACAGTATATGAATAACACTGAAGAATATGATTTACTTGCTAATTTCAATACAGTAATCATACCAGTCCTCTTCGATTGGAGTGCACATGGCATTTCGATCTGTACCATGGACCACGGAAGAAGAAAAATTAGGCACAAAAACAGAGGGCGTCTGCAACCATGTCTGCCCAAGAGTAGCCTGTGACGGTGGTGCCTGTGCAGCTGCTGGTGCGGACCTTGCGGGTGAGCGCGATGGAGGTGGCCCCTGAGGATTGTTGCGTCGGAGGCGGGCGCCGATTTGACCAGCCGGCAGGGGCGCCATGGGTTCTGGGTTGGAGAGGATTGCCGTGGTTGCGGCCACGGAGGGGAATCGCAGGATGGGAGTGGAGAAGCAGATTGATTTGGGAGGTGGAGGCGCCGGATGGATGAGAAAGGCTTATATGTTGGGGGAAAAATGGTGCAGCTTCGCGCCATGAAAAAAGAACTCGCGCGCAAAAATGAAAACGAAGATGATTTCGCGCGGGGAATCATCGCCGGGAAAACGATTTGGCGCACCGGATCTATGGAGAAGGAAAGAAATCGGTGACCAGACGACGAGGGGCGTACAACGGTGTTTTTGCCGTCTCATCTAGCGAAAATTGCGTGCATCAGGTCGTTGTCACAGGAAACAACGGCTTCGCTCTCTCTCCTCCTCCTCTCTCTTACATGTCAGCCAAAAATCTACATGGCATTGCATGAGACGGGCTATGAGACTGCTTATGTGTAGCATTGTACCTGCCCTGAAAGTTTGAGCGCTCAACTCTTTTGTCTTTTTATAGTAGGCACGTTTTGATACCGAAATTTACCATGAACAAAATCCGTAATAAGACTAATAAAAGGAATTTAAAAAGCTCGACCACGCTAGAAAGAAGAGCAACCATTTTAGAAAGAAAGGAAAAAAGAATCAGGGCAAATACGTCAACAATCTGATTTATCATCTGAACTTTTCAGGGTTCGACAAAAGTCCCTTTCCCCGCTCTCCGATGTTCCCGATGCGATGCGCGTACAGAGCGCGCAGTGATTCG
This sequence comes from Eragrostis tef, assembly GCA_000970635.1. Taxonomy (NCBI): domain Eukaryota; kingdom Viridiplantae; phylum Streptophyta; class Magnoliopsida; order Poales; family Poaceae; genus Eragrostis; species Eragrostis tef. Next base: position 24,397 of record LAPY01001768.1, read on the forward strand.
CTGATCCCTGCCCTCGTGCGGTCGTGCTCGTGCCGGGTAAGTCATCACTCCACACGGGCTAGTCATCACTGAGATCGGTCGGATCAATGGAGGTACGCGCACGCGCGCCCGGCAAGATCATCCTCGCCGGCGAGCACGCCGTCGTCCACGGCTCCGCCGCCGTAGCCGCCGCCATCGACCTCTACACCAGCTCCTCCATCCATCTCCTCCCCGAAGGTATACATCCTCTTCCGGGCCCGCCCTGGGAAGAACAGTCCGATTCTTCCTTCGCCGCTGTTGTTCTTACCCCTCGTTCTTGGCAGGAGAAGGTGGCGCCGTCGACGCAGTGGAGCTGGACCTGAAAGATTCGGGCCTCACTTTCTCATGGCCGTGCACGCGCCTCCGCGAGGTGCTGGGGCAGGGCGGCGGCACGGCGGAGGCGCCGAGGCAATGCTCCCCGG
>LAPY01001769.1:18939-30329 GCA_000970635.1 Eragrostis tef
CATTATACGAAGTTATACGAATAGATCTGACCTCGCTCAGCAACTGGATCTATGGAAAATGAATGGTCTTGATTTTGATTATATTGAAGAAGAAAGGTTAAAGGTATATGAGTTGATTGCTGGTAACATACATGCTGCCTTACAAGATTCACCAATTGACTGGAAAAGGTACCTTGGTTTGATCATGTGGTACCAGTTATCTCCTGACACGCCACTCGATATCATCATTCATTCTTATGAACAGCTCCTTGGTGAGGGCAAAGTACCCTATCCTGTTCCTGTATATATCGATGAAGGACCTCTTGATGAAGCACTTCACTGGTCCCCAGGTGACCGTTTTGACATATCTTATTACCTAATGCTTCTTCATGCCAATCAAGATGAGAAGTTTGGGCTTCTAAAAACTATGTTTAGTTCATTCTCTTCTTCATACGATCCCTTGGACTACCATATGATCTGGCATCAGCGTTCTGTTTTGGAAGCTATTGGTGCTTTCAGTTCGAGTGATCTTCACTTGCTAGATTTGAGTTTTGTGCATCAGCTACTATGTCTTGGGAAGTGCCATTGGGCCATCTATGTCATTCTACATATGCCGCATCGTGAAGATGCCCCATATATCCATGAAAAGTTAATCAGGGAAATTTTGTCGCAATATTGCGAGTCATGGAGTAAAGACGATGCACAAAGGCAGTATATTGTAGAACTTGGTATACCTGAAGAATGGATGCATGGAGCTTTGGTAAGAAGTTATTCTTTGCCTTTTACAATACATGTCATGCACATATTTGCTCAATATATGACCCTTAATAAGCATTGCAACTATTTTGTAATGGCAGTGCGAGGAAAAAAATTATACTCATTTAGCTAACTAGCTGTATATACAGGCTCTTTATCTTGAATACTATGGAGATAAGCAGGGTGCTCTGGAGAATTTTATTCAGTGTGGCAATTGGAAGAAAGCTCATACAATTTTCATGACTTCTGTGGCTCATTCTTTGTTTCTTTCATGTAAGTTTTCCTACACTGCGGTAAACTAATAATTTAATCGGGGCCTTGATTCAATGTACATAAATATACATGTGCACCTAATAATTGACAAAAACCATCTCTTGGCAAGCTTCATCTTTTTAACATGTGAAGTCTCTTCTTGTTAATTATTTGTTAATTTTTGTTCATAAGCATGGCAGTCTTTCATTATGACACAAACACCGTCACTTATTTTCTCAACACTTGTTTCAGCAAAACATAAGGAGATCTGGGACGTTATAAGTGTTTTGGAGAACCACAAGTCTCAAATTGCTGACTGGGACCTTGGCGCTGGAATATACATTGATTATTACATTCTAAAAAACTCAATGCAGGAAGAAAGCGCAATAGACGATTCAGTAAGAGTTGGTTTTTTAGAAATACAACATTTCCTCAAATATATATCAATGGAAGTAACTTTTACTTTATCTTTCAGGATCCACTTGAGAAGAAAAATGAATCATGCAGTAGTTTCTTTGGACGATTAAATGATTCATTGCTAGTGTGGGGAAGCAAATTACCTGTTGAGGCAAGGTAAGATGTGATTCTTGAACTTAACCAATCTAGTACATGAAAATAATTGAAAGGAGCGGTCTCCTTGAATTTTTTTCCTCCATTCAATCCTTTCAATTGACTTGTCCCTATTCCTGGTACATGATGTTCATGTGTCACCATGCATTTAGGTTCTGGTCTAACACCAGTAGTAGAAGCGGTTGCGTTGTATTGATAGTGGTAGTAGTGGTGGTAGTATAATAGTAACAATAATTTCACCTGTAGTGTGTGCCCTTAAGTAGATCCAAGGTACCAGAGAAATTCATGGTCATCATATTATCTGTATAAAGCTTGGCTGATTAGCTCTATTTGGACCTCATCTATATGTTGATTTTTACCTGTACTTTATTTTTTATGATTTTCTCTCTGATCTTGCTCACAATTTTGTGCATGGCAGAGCATGCTACTCGAAGATGGCAGAGGAGCTATGCGAGCTTCTTATGAACACCCCTGGCGCACCGGACCTGTACATGGGATCATTTGAGACAATGCTAAGCGCACCTGTCCCCGATGATCACAAGTCGTCATACGTGCAGGAAGCAGTCTCTGTATTCACCGAAATACTGTGCAGTAGTTCATGACGGGAGATCAATGCCATTTTTCTGTAGGCTTCCTGGGACTTCCTTTTTTGAACTACTGGACGTGTTTTTGATCGATCTGCAGTGTGCAAATTGATTGCTGGTCCTGCTGGGCCTCTGAATCTGGGGCCACGAGCGCACCGAAGAGCTCCAGCATTTTGTCCGTCGTATTTGTTGTAGAAATGTATACTCCACTGTTGCCTCGAAGAATTTCCACTGTGTCAAGTCCTGAAAGTGGGGGCATACTTGTTGCATAGTGTAGTAAACTGTTGACTTCTGAGGCACCATATGCATCAACTTTGCTTCTTCAGGTGCTCTGTTTTTATAAAAATAAGAACAACAGCCACCCGTGTACAATATGTGGTGAAGATCGGAGAATTCGTGCTGATTTAATATATCTCGAGCGTAGCTTGATCTTATTCTGGCGTGCACGCATTTCAATTAGATGATGCTGTTGGAGTGGAAGGAAAACTGCTTCCCGCAGAACCATGCGAAGCTGCGGTTTGTCTAGCAAAACATATACTCCGGCTCCTTGGCCTAATACCGTGGACGGATGGCGACACGGCTGACATGGGCATCAGGATTTTTTGTGCGCGGTTCACATCTTGACCTACTTTTCCTAGTTGCTAAATAATGGAGGAAAAGGCAGCCCCATCTTTATGGGCAAAGACACAGAACGGTTCCACTCACAAGGCATTCTCCATCCCGCGTCTCTTGGTGTTCTGTAGATCTTGTGAAGTCGCAGTTTCAGTAGAGGGTTAACTCGAGAAATCGTCCTTCATGCCGGATGATGTGTTTTCCATCAAGTGAAAGAGGCTTTACGGTGTTCTTATCTATAATAGATTCATTTGGGCCTGTCCATGTACTTATTTAATAACTCATATCCTGATGCAACTAAATTAAGCACAAGATGCTTTTGCTTGCTTAGCTCAGTTAGTCCAAGAAAACGCGATAAGACCATGACTCAGCCAAAGTCCGGGTTCAATCTGTCTGAACTAACCCGTTGATTATATCAAAGATAATCTCGATCAGCTAGGTCCATCAAAAAGACACGACTTAGCAGGACGGATTGATGGGAGCACATGGCATTGTGAACCATCTAGAAATGCCACCATCACCGAATCATCAGCCACACAAACCTACCACGCACGAAACAGGGACAACCGCGGACGCGGACGGGAAGCATGAGCATGTGCCGATGTGCCGCCATTGTGAAGATACCATGACGCGGATCCACACGGAGACATGAAACATGTGACTGTTTACGTTCACATCACAAGACCGGGACGTCTCACAAAGTCACGAGTCACAAGGACGCGGTAGAAACATATCCGTCTCTCAAGTCCTATAATCAAGACCGGGACGCAGCTTGGAAATCTTCTTGGTCTCCAGTCCTATAATCAAGTAATCAACACGCAGCAGCTTGTATTATTGATGTACTCACTTTTAAGCAGGACTCTGATTTGAAATCTTCTCGTATACTACTACTAAGCCCAATCCCACTAAGCAGCTTTGTTTTCTTTGACGCATTATTGCTGTATATTTGAGTAATTAAGCGGGTCACTGAATTGCAATACTAACACGAATGTACACATACCAACAAAACGTTGAGACAGAGAACATGTTACACGTACTATCGCAGTGCGGCACAGGGCACACTACGCCGCGGGGTGCCGCACCGGCCAACGGAATTAAAAAACAGAAGACCGCAGACGGGGACAGGGCCGCTGGTCTTGAGAAACAAACAGACGGCGAGCGCGGCGGAAACCGGCGACGCGACAGCAGAATTTAAAATGAAAAAGGAATCACTAGAGGCTTATCCGCACCGAGCTCCAAGCAACAGCAAAGCAATTACCGGCTCAGTAATCAGTACCGGCCCCGGCTATAAATAGCTCGCTCAGGCATAATCCGTTCATCATCATCACAGCATCTTCCAGAGCAGAGCAGAGCAGAGTAGACACCAAAGCAAGCAGAGCAGAGGATTTCCCCACAGAAAAGCAGGCGAGTGTTTAGTGGCAAGAGAGGTGCAGCTTCCATGGCGGACATCGCGTTGCTGGTAACCGAGGAGTTTGAGAAGAGGGTGAAGCGCGGAGCTCCCAACTGCGCCGGCGGTGAGGCGCCCGGCAGCGGCGGGGGGAACTTCGCCGCCGTGGAGAAGGTGTTGAGCTCGTGGGTGGAGTCCGCCGCGGCCGCAGCGTCCGGGGTGCGGGTCAACTTCGCTGTGCGGCTCAGGGAGATGGAGCCCAAGACAGGCCTCGGCCTCGCGGCCTTCGACGGCTTCTTCTCCGCTTGATCGATCTCTTCCTGCCTTATTGTGGCGAAATGATTGGGAGCGATGTTATGTATGTCTTCGCCCCTGAGAATATGCAACTGTTATGTATATAGTCTATCAGCCTTCTTTTGGAACCGAATGATAATCTGCTTACTGGGTGATCGCTTTCCCTGAGATATCAGCCTTCTTTAGTGATCGGAGCCGTTCAACCGGAGCTGCTCCGGCGGACGGCAGGCAGGGCGTTCTTGGTTAGTGCCCTGATCATGCGTGACAAATCGTTTCTGCAAAGCGATCCGATTGCGCTGAGTCTGGCCGGTTGGGTTCAACCACCCAACGATTCGCCTGAAAGAGCATCGACTGTCAACAAACGAGTGCAAGAGATCGAGGCTTCAGGTGCTTAAAGCCTTAAACTCGGACCAACTGGGTTGTTTGAAGGTATCCTTTCAATTTTGAGAAGAAATTCGACATGCATCGAGCTGAATTGTTTAGCTCGAGAAATTGAAAGGCGAAATATGTGGGCAAGTTCAATTTACGTTCTTTTCGTACTTGCCAAGAACGTTACTTGGGCGTTTTACCGAAAGAAGGAGGTTACTTGGGCCGGCTGTGCAATTTTTTTTCTCGTCAGTCGTTGCAGCAGGCCTCAGGGCCAGCAGCCCAGCGCCGCACGGCCGGATCTGGACCACTTTAGGAAACACACAAGACAGAAAATTAAGCTAGGCAAACACGGCAAGCCCAGAAATTAACCAGCACATCACGCACCGGAAGAGAGATACAAGCAAGCTTCACACGCTGCGCGTGCGGTTCCAAAACAACGAGCAGGGAGAACAAAACTTGAGATTGAGAAACAAAACGGGAAGCAGGGCCTAACTACTTGGCATGTCGACTTCTCCAACCTAACAATTAATCGCCAGCCCCAGAATATCGGACACGACCTTAGCTTTATCGGTCTCGAACTTCTGATCCTCTGCGTCGAGCAAAAGATAAACTCTGTTAGGTGACAAGGTTCAGTTAACCCGTGCAGGAAAATAATAAAGTTGAAGAAAATACCTTTGTCAAGAGTGAAGTCTCCCAAGAACCTCAGGAGCTTGCTTCTGTTGGTGCGCAGGGCCTTCGACGGCTTCTTCTCCGCTTGATCGATCTCTTCCTGCCTTATTGTGGCGAAATGATTGGGAGCGATGTTATGTATGTCTTCGCCCCTGAGAATATGCAACTGTTATGTATATAGTCTATCAGCCTTCTTTTGGAACCGAATGATAATCTGCTTACTGGGTGATCGCTTTCCCTGAGATATCAGCCTTCTTTAGTGATCGGAGCCGTTCAACCGGAGCTGCTCCGGCGGACGGCAGGCAGGGCGTTCTTGGTTAGTGCCCTGATCATGCGTGACAAATCGTTTCTGCAAAGCGATCCGATTGCGCTGAGTCTGGCCGGTTGGGTTCAACCACCCAACGATTCGCCTGAAAGAGCATCGACTGTCAACAAACGAGTGCAAGAGATCGAGGCTTCAGGTGCTTAAAGCCTTAAACTCGGACCAACTGGGTTGTTTGAAGGTATCCTTTCAATTTTGAGAAGAAATTCGACATGCATCGAGCTGAATTGTTTAGCTCGAGAAATTGAAAGGCGAAATATGTGGGCAAGTTCAATTTACGTTCTTTTCGTACTTGCCAAGAACGTTACTTGGGCGTTTTACCGAAAGAAGGAGGTTACTTGGGCCGGCTGTGCAATTTTTTTTCTCGTCAGTCGTTGCAGCAGGCCTCAGGGCCAGCAGCCCAGCGCCGCACGGCCGGATCTGGACCACTTTAGGAAACACACAAGACAGAAAATTAAGCTAGGCAAACACGGCAAGCCCAGAAATTAACCAGCACATCACGCACCGGAAGAGAGATACAAGCAAGCTTCACACGCTGCGCGTGCGGTTCCAAAACAACGAGCAGGGAGAACAAAACTTGAGATTGAGAAACAAAACGGGAAGCAGGGCCTAACTACTTGGCATGTCGACTTCTCCAACCTAACAATTAATCGCCAGCCCCAGAATATCGGACACGACCTTAGCTTTATCGGTCTCGAACTTCTGATCCTCTGCGTCGAGCAAAAGATAAACTCTGTTAGGTGACAAGGTTCAGTTAACCCGTGCAGGAAAATAATAAAGTTGAAGAAAATACCTTTGTCAAGAGTGAAGTCTCCCAAGAACCTCAGGAGCTTGCTTCTGTTGGTGCGCAGTATGCTGACAATCTCAGGCGGCTTATTCTTGTTGGCAACAAACAACTGATGCATAGGCAAGTTAACGTAATTGAGTTTCCAGTGATGAAAACGTTTCAGTGGTATGTAGAGGGAGGGGCCACTACTAGATGTACCTTGAAGACATGGAAAGCTTCCAATTGAACAGCTTTGCTTTGCTCCTGGTAATTAGCATTAAGAAGTTAATATCCATCAAGGAAGAGCAACCTTCTAAGTGGCCGTTGCTTTATGGTTGTCCAGCACGGTTGAAATGTAGAAACCATATCTTACCCTTAGAAGGTTCATTAGAATTATTAGGTGCTCCTTTTTGCTAACATAGCGCACCATCACTTCTGCGTTTGACTTCTCAAGAAGAATATCTCCTAGGAGCTGAAAGAGATACAAGACAAATGGGTTAAGCTTAACCGATCACATCAGGGTTCAAATCAAAATATGCAGAAATTGCGGTCATGAATGCTTGTCCAATGCAGGGGGTAGAAATCTCAAAAGTAGACAATGATCAAGGACAAGGGGACAACACACCTGAGTAGCTTGCCTTCGGATTATATAGTTGGAAGACGATAGCAATTTCGAGTTAAACTCTGCAAAAAACTAATACATGATGTGCAATTAGAAATCACAGAATCACTAGAAAGAAAGCTAACTCATAATATCAGTTGCGCTTCTAAGTCACATGATATACAACTTACTTGGAAATATAAACAGCAAAAATACAATTGTTTTCCGGTTCAAGCAACTGGTTTAAAAATACTCACCCAATCATAATTCTTGGAAAAGAACTCGGAAGCAGTGGATTTATGTCGCGTAACAAGTTCCTGTTAAAGTAAGCAAATACTTAACAAAATTTTGTTTGCTTAACAATGTTTGGGCATGTAATAGTGGAATACTTTTTTCAGTTCAAAAGGTTGTGCCCATACTCACTTTAAACGTCTTGAAGATGTCTGATGATATGTTGAAGTCTGGGAACTGTATGTAATGAAAAAATTTCCTAACATGCTGAGAACCTAAAACATACCTGCAAAAAAAACAACATGAATACATCGATGAAAAATGAAAGAAAGAGATGAACCATGAATAAGTCCTACGAAAAACAAATGAAAGTGATGGTAACATTTCAAGAGAGCGGTAGCAAGAGAAGTAAAGGTCATACGTACCTTGCAGCAACTTGGTGGCGTATGCAGTCTCGTAATAGAGTGCTATAATGTATTGCAATTTCCATATTATCGTGCCTTCACACAGATGGCATAAAAATTTAGTTAGCTTTGAAGACAATAAATAATCATAACCACAAACCGTATCTATGTAATGACTCTCTAAGTGCTAATTCATATGGTTTCATGGATCCTATTGTACAACCAAAAAGAAAATACCCTCAAGATTCTTGAAATGACTAAATTAAATGAGCATGTCGATATGATCAATGAATAGGTTTAACTTGTTTCTTACCCTGACATCAAAATATCCAAAAGATCCAGGTTAGCTTCGATGTAATCTGAAGCAATCAGCCTTGAATCAACCTTCTGCCTTTGCAAATTTGCAATGACCTGAGTTACATCCTTTTGTATCTAAAGATAAAAAGAATAACATGTTTATAAGTATTTGGATATGTTTGATTCCAGTATATTATTGAAATTGGCTAGAAAAGTCAAATAGTAACAATTTCTTGTAGTAAACAGATATAGAATCTCTTGAGATACCTCCAAGTCCAAGCATGGAAGGCAAACAACTAATAGATTAAAGGTGTCCGTGTTCTCCTTGAAGAACTCCTTGGTCAGCTGCGCACAAGCTTCTTCAACAGGGTCTGCCTCGCCGTTACCATAGAGAATGCATTTCATCTCTTTGATGCTTTTGCTTAGATCTGCCATCTGCAACCAAATGAATTCTGGATTTAATCCTAAATCAGGAGAGTGAGCTCAATGTTGACAATCAAGGGAATTTACGCACGCTAGTTTTATATTTGGGATATATTGTTTATTTAAACTCATAAGGTTCATGATAGTAAAAAGGTTTAATTGTTGCTTCGGCAAGATGCATTAAGACATAGCTAGTGGTACATTCTACTCTATGTTTATTCTGTGATGCTTTTCATGTCTTGTTAGGAATAATAGAGTGGTTCATCTTAGTCATAATTAAACATGTTTGTCTCCTTTTATGAACAATCCGACCACATAACGATTTCCTAACATGAATGTGAGAAAAAGAAAACTTCCCCGTTAACATGGATTATTTTTTTTGTCAAATTGTAATGCTTAAACTTCCCCGTTAACAGAAGGCATGACCACATCACTTGCTGACGAAGTGGAAAAGAACGGAAACACACTTTCAGAAAAAAAAAAACATGATATACAACTTACTTGGAAATATAAACAGCAAAAATACAATTGTTTTCCGGTTCAAGCAACTGGTTTAAAAATACTCACCCAATCATAATTCTTGGAAAAGAACTCGGAAGCAGTGGATTTATGTCGCGTAACAAGTTCCTGTTAAAGTAAGCAAATACTTAACAAAATTTTGTTTGCTTAACAATGTTTGGGCATGTAATAGTGGAATACTTTTTTCAGTTCAAAAGGTTGTGCCCATACTCACTTTAAACGTCTTGAAGATGTCTGATGATATGTTGAAGTCTGGGAACTGTATGTAATGAAAAAATTTCCTAACATGCTGAGAACCTAAAACATACCTGCAAAAAAAACAACATGAATACATCGATGAAAAATGAAAGAAAGAGATGAACCATGAATAAGTCCTACGAAAAACAAATGAAAGTGATGGTAACATTTCAAGAGAGCGGTAGCAAGAGAAGTAAAGGTCATACGTACCTTGCAGCAACTTGGTGACGTATGCAGTCTCGTAACAAAGTGCTATAATGTATTGCAATTTCCAAATTATCGTACCTTCACACAGATGGCATAAAATTTTTGTAGTTAGCTTTGAAGACAATAAATAATCATAACCACAAACCGTACCTATGTAATGACTCTCTAAGTGCTAATTCATATGGTTTCATGGATCCTATTGTACAACCAAAAAGAAAATACCCTCAAGATTCTTGAAATGACTAAATTAAATGAGCATGTCGATATGATCAATGAATAGGTTTAACTTGTTTCTTACCCTGACATCAAAATATCCAAAAGATCCAGGTTAGCTTCGATGTAATCTGAAGCAATCAGCCTTGAATCAACCTTCTGCCTTTGCAAATTTGCAATGACCTGAGTTACATCCTTTTGTATCTAAAGATAAAAAGAATAACATGTTTATAAGTATTTGGATATCTTTGATTTCATCATTATCAATCGGATTTGGCCATAAAAAACCATATAGTAATGAGTTCTTATAATAAAAAGATATGGAATATCTTGAGGTACCTCCAAGTCCAAGCATGGAAAGCAAACAACTAATAGATTGAAGGTGTCCGTGTTCTCCTTGAAGAACTCCTTGGTCAGCTGCGCACAAGCTTCTTCAACAGGGTCTGCCTCGCCGTTACCATAGAGAATGCATTTCATCTCTTTGATGCTTTTGCTTAGATCTGCCATCTGCAACCAAATGAATTCTGGATTTAATCCTAAATCAGGAGAGTGAGCTCAATGTTGACAATCAAGGGAATTTACGCACGCTAGTTTTATATTTGGGATATATTGTTTATTTAAACTCATAAGGTTCATGATAGTAAAAAGGTTTAATTGTTGCTTCGGCAAGATGCATTAAGACATAGCTAGTGGTACATTCTACTCTATGTTTATTCTGTGATGCTTTTCATGTCTTGTTAGGAATAATAGAGTGGTTCATCTTAGTCATAATTAAACATGTTTGTCTCCTTTTATGAACAATCCGACCACATAACGATTTCCTAACATGAATGTGAGAAAAAGAAAACTTCCCCGTTAACATGGATTATTTTTTTTGTCAAATTGTAATGCTTAAACTTCCCCGTTAACAGAAGGCATGACCACATCACTTGCTGACGAAGTGGAAAAGAACGGAAACACACTTTCAGAAAAAAAAAATCCTAGATAGAGAAGACAAGGGGTGTCACCTTGTGCTCGCGCTTGGAGTCGTGCTTGCCGCCGCCGCAGCCTTCCCGGTGATCTTTGATGTAGGCCAGGAGCTCCCTGACGTGCTGCACCAGCTCCGGGGGAGTCCTGGGCTTGGACCGGAACAGCCCCTTCTCCCTTGACACCACCGCTGTCGCGCACGGCCACAGGCACCCCGCCATCTTGATCAACCTGTCCGATCGGGAGCTAACAATCGACTGCTCTGCTCTCTCCGGCCGGTGAGGGCGCCGCGCGCCGCCGGAGACGTAGGGCGCACAGGGACTAGAAGGCGACTATGCTCATTGTTTCCAGTTTATCGAATTCTTTTTCTTCTGTGCATGTATGGTGCACGGCCATTGTCTCCGGCCGATCAGATTGAAACTCGAGGACACCCGCGCGCGTAAATCGACCAACGAGACCGGGCGATCCGGCTCGCTTTTACTCAGCCCTCTGGGACTCCGGTGAGGCCCTGCGCCGCGTTAACGTGTTGAGGTACACGCCGCACCAGGCGACAGTGAGGATTGAGGAAAATCACGGCGACACTTGCTCAGGAAATCAGGACGGTGTCGAGATCGAGGCCGCGGCCTCGCGACCTGATTAAGACACCCAGGCGGCGAGAAGGTGACGGCGGCGCAGGGGAAGCAGGAGGCGGCGCGGGCGGGGAGGCTAGCTAGGGCAGGCTAAATGGAGAAG
>LAPY01001769.1:81516-96919 GCA_000970635.1 Eragrostis tef
GACCTACGAGAACTACCTCTACGGCTGCTTCGCCCACACCGGCGAGGTAGGTTGTCCTTCCACATGTGCACTCGTGACGCCTCGATTGGGTTCCACTTAGGTTTTATCATGTGCCGTTCTAGTTTGATGGTTTGAAGCTGCGTGAGCTGGTTAGCCTGCCTGAATGCGCTATTGTGTTGCTGTGTGTTGTTCTTGTTGGTGGGTGAATTTATGCGGGCTGGTGTTTCTAGCTCTCAATTGTTTCGTAGTGTACTTGCAGTAATTTCTGTTCATTCGGTTGGGCTAGGCAGCTATTCAGATTGACGACTCTATGTGCGTTCCTATGAGAGTTCAAGGTTTTTCTTCTCCTAGGGTTTTCTATCGGAACCGTGAACTGAAGTTGTTGCGTGCTTCCTCTTGGTAAAATTAGCTCATCTGTTTTATGTAATACCCATCTGGTCTTGCGACTGAACTTGACCCTAGAGACTGTCACAAGTACAGATGTGCTGATGTTGAATGTTGGACAGATAAATACAATATCTGAGCGAATTTAGTCCTTACAATAGCAATATTGTATTTTCAAGTAATGTTCAAGGCCTATATTATGTATGCCAATGTGCTTTGTTAGGGACTTTTTGTAGAACATTGTGCCATTCTTGGTTTTCATAAAGCAATAATATTGTTAGGATGCTATTTTTAACTTTCTTAGCTGGGGGTTGCTGAAGAATATAAACCCTATTTTCCTTAGTACTGGGTGCATCGGTACAGAAAAGATTACACAAAAAATTGTTATCCACTACCAACCGTTAACACGATAAGCATCTGATAGTTGTATGTCTGATCCATGACAGTTGCATTATTGCCTTTATTTAGCATTGAGCTGAAAGTATCATGTTGATGTCAATTGACTATACTCTAAGAATTGTTTGTGTTGTTGGAGGAATTTCCTTTTTGCTGTTGACCTTTCGAGAGCACCTTTCAAAATCATCGTGCTAAGGCCTATGTTTTTCTGAAAGCGCAGGTACAATCTGTTAAAATAATACGGAACAAACTAACATCCCTTCCAGAGGGTTACGGGTTCATAGAATTCATTTCGCATGAAGCTGCTGAGAGAGTTCTGCAGACTTACAACGGCACACAAATGCCTGGAACCGAGCATACATTCAGATTGAACTGGGCCTCTTTCAGCGGTGGTGAGAGGCGTCCTGATGCAGGACCTGATCATTCGATTTTCGTTGGGGACCTGGCACCTGATGTCACGGATTACTTACTACAGGAGACATTCCGGGTGAACTATCCATCTGTCAGAGGGGCCAAGGTTGTCACGGATCCAAATACTGGGCGATCTAAAGGATATGGATTTGTAAAGTTCGCAGATGAAAATGAAAAAAACTGTGCAATGTCAGAAATGAATGGCCAATACTGCTCAACAAGACCTATGCGGATAAGCGCTGCAATTCCTAAAAAATCCACCGGTTCACAACTTCAGTATTCAGGTGCTAAAGGTAATGATCTTACATGATTCTTCACTGTCTTTGGACTCCTTTTCTTTTGTTTGTTATAACTTGTTTCCTTATGTTAAATTTGCAGGGGTGTATCCAGCAACAGCTTACGCAGTTCCTCAGCTCCAGACAGTTCAGCCTGACAGTGACCTTACAAACACCACAGTAAGAACCGTTATCATATGTAGTTAGCCATTTTCCATGTTGACACTGCCATTTACTTTGAGACACTGTTGCAGATATTTATCGGTAACTTGGACTCGAACGTGACAGAAGATGAGCTGAGGCAGATATGTGTGCAGTTTGGGGAGCTTATATATGTGAAAATTCCAGTTGGCAAAGGATGTGGATTTGTACAATATGCATCCAGGTACGTACGACAATATAAATCCGTTTCTTCTATTTATGAACTGAACAAATTACATATGCCTCATAGTAAGCTGGTTAAGTTCACATCCTAAGCAGATATGTCATATGTCCAGAGTCCAAATATAAGCTTGGATCTTATCTGTACAGGGGAATGAGGCACACACATGGTTTAAAGGAAATACTAAGAACATGTCGATGCAGTACTAGTGTGCTACCCTTTTATTGATAATTGAGCAGTGAGCAAAATTTTCAATTGTTATCATGTGAACATTTGGCTATTATTGCCACGTATATTGTCCTGATGATGTATTCACTACTATATATAAAAAAACTGCTGTTTCAGGGCATCAGCTGAAGAGGCAGTGCAGCGTCTTCATGGCACAATGATAGGCCAACAAGCAGTGCGGCTTTCATGGGGCAGAAGTCCTGCTAGCAAGCAGGTATATCATCAAAATACTACTGTGCAAATTATACGAAGTCTTTAATATTTTGTTGACAAGAAATTGGTAAAATCAACTGGAGGAAGTTTTGTTACTATGGGAATTTACACTGATAAACATGTTAAATAAGAATTACTTAGTCCTGACAAAAGAATCAGTCAGATCTTCACAGTAGTGTTCTTGTTCTTAGTCTTGTATGATAGCCTGATAGTGAATTGCTTGTTTGTTACATGTTTCTCAACAGTTGTCCTTCGTTGAACCTTCCATCCCCCTGAATTTTCATTTAACGTCGCAGTATCACATACTCTTTTTTGCTTACCTGCTAGAATAAAATCTTGAAACCAAAGCTGATGCTTTGTTGTATTTTATTACGCTACCACATGCAGGATCCGTCAGCTGCCTGGAATCAGCAAGCAGATCCAAATCAGTGGGCAAGCACTTATTACGGCTATGGGTATGATGCATATGGATATGCTCAGGACCCATCCTATGCATACAGTGCTTATGCAGGATACAGCCAGTATCCCCAACAGGTAATCATGTCATGCCACTTTAAATTCATTCTACTTCTTTTGTGTTGTTTGACTTTTTCCTATTTTGTTGAGCTCTGTTTTATACAGTGCTCACCCATTCGAGGTCAGTTGTCGAATTTTATTCCAGAATTAGATAATTATGTCCATATCAACTTTAATATATGAAAATGGGTGAAGGAAGATTCTGAGCTGTAGAAAATGCATTTTTTGAATCATTAGTCTTGCCTCTGTAACAGTTTGTGCCATTATCTTTGGAGTAACAGACTCTTTCATGCTCCATTGTACATAATAATTGATTTCTGATACATACCCTTGTTATCTGCTTTGTGATATGTGAATGATTTGTGATTTGAATGATTATGTGCTTGTATAAAAATTTAAATCTTTGTTTCAGTTACACGATTGAGTTGCTTGTTTACATAAATTCACACTTGAGGTCATTGGTTGCTGTATCTGTCTTTTGCTAATAAGAGCCAAAATGGATGTTAATTTGCTGACAGCAAGGTGTTTAGTTTTTGTTTTAAGAAGGGACAAAGTTTCCCAGTGGTTGAGCATTAAAACCAAATTTACAGAGGTTTTGATAGCTTGCTACTTGCCAAAATGAGCTGGTATAGCAGCATTATATGAGCACTGGAAACACCAAAATAGATGCAAAAGTAACTACACCTTCAAGAAATGACCCGCCAGCTTTCCATCATCAAGCTTGCACCCTTCTACAGCTGTAACATTCCCATTTCCATTTCTTCCATCATCCCTTGAATCACCCTTCTACAGCTATCGCATTCCTTTTCATTTCTTCCATCAAGAAGCTCCTCTCTCCCTTCTTTCTGTAAAATGGCCCAAGGACAAGCCAGTAGCACATCTTCTGAATCCGCAACAATGGATCATTAGGAAGTTTCTTCTCAAAGCTGGTTGCATTGTGAGTTCTAACACCCTAGTGGATCTACAACCCACTATCACAAGATCGTTCTGTTTCCTCAGGATTTCTTCTTGTTTGGATAACCAGTAACCCAACCTGCTGCAGCATGTTAGGGGCATTCGTCGCATACAAACCAGTGGATTGCGAGACAAATGGACTTCGCTAAAGGGCATTTTGAAACATTGTCTTAGTCTCGCTACAGAACTTGACCAATCTGCCCTCTTCCAAGTGCAGTTTGTCAAAATCAAAACAAACCAAATTTTAGAAAAGTAAACTTCAAAGTTAGCTTGCTCTTTTAAGGCTTATTAAAAACGAGCTGACTTAGAATCTACCCTTCGAATTATACATAGTATAATTAACTTTATGTGCTGTTGCAACTGTAATGGTAATGTTTACTGCTTTTGATTTCCTCTGGCCTTCTAATGATAATTAATAAATATCACAGGTTGAGGGAGCCGGTGACATGACGGCTGGTGCTCATCCAAGTATGGAGCAAAAGGAGGTCTATAATCCGATGAACATACCTGATGTTGAAAAGTAAGTATAGTCCCGTTTTGTACCCACTGTTATTTCTCCACGGGTGTTTTCTCACCATGCACTTCTTTCCCCCCTTCCTATGTTAGGCTGAATGCTTCATACATGGCTGTTCATGGTAGAGCCATGCTTGGTCGTTCGTTGTGGCTGAAGACGACCCCGCTGCCCCAGCCGAGTTGAGTCCACAAGGTTGCCTTTCTCTGAACACCTCATGCAGATCCAGCAGGGGTTTTGCTTGCGGATGGTTTTGATGCCGATTCTGAGTAGAGGATACTGCATGGTGGAAATCGATCATCAGAAGTGGGTTTGTGGCAGGCTGACCAGCAGCTTCTTGTATGCAGAGGACATCACGTCCAATTAGTAATGCTTTTTTTTAAAAAAAAAATTGTTGCCTTGTTTTGATACTAATATGAGAGATGTAAAAGGCACCTATGTAGTCACGTTTTTTCTCCATGTTTTCTGCCATTTCGGCCTGTTCTGTGTTTCCCTCGGTTGCACACTTGCACGGCTGCACCGTACTCAGCAGATAGTAGCGCCGTGCTTGGTCGTTCCAGTAATCAAGATCTGTCATTTCATTTGATTCTTTCGGCCTGCACCGTGGGTTCTCCCGAAATGGTTGACTCCATGATTCGTATCTGATGATTGCAACGTTCAGTACTGAATCGTCCTGCATTTCTGCCTGCTGTTGCCTGCCCCTCCCATCCCAGTTGACGCCTGCGACCCAAACCATTTCCTTGATGGTTGTGCACAGGAACGTGTTAGGCTTTCGCCTCTCTAAAATTTAGAGGGATCTAAACAAAAAAATTTTTGTCTTAAACAATGTTTAATTATAAAACTAACTGCAGAACTCCCGGTCTAAATCGCGAGACGAATTTAATAAGGGTAGTTAAGACATGATTAGATGATGGTTACTGTAGCATTGCTGGCAAAACATAGCTTAATTAGGCTTATTAGTTTTGTCTTGTAAAGGTATACTCATCTATAAAAAAATTTTGTCAGTAGCTTTTATTTATTACTAGATTCTCTTTGTTTAGAGGGTAGAACCTCTGTTACGCCGAACGCGCGCCTACTCGTGCTTCTCTTTGACCATCCATCGTCCGTCGTGCGCGCAGTGCTGCAAGGATGGCCCGCTGTCAGTTACCGATATAGCGTGACTCGCCGCCATTATTGTACTCATCGTTATTCCACTAGTCTCCAACGGTCGGAAAATTGTCCGGGAGCCAACGGGCCGGGTCGTCGCCCCTCGTCCCGACTCTCATAACACACGCAACGGCTCGTCTAGCCACCGCCTCCGCACTCGCGACTCACGAGACCGAGAAAGAAGCCGGCGCGGAGCCGCGACCGAGCAACCGGAACCCAACGTCTCTCTCCCTCTCCTCCCCGCCTTCTCTTTCTCTCGCCCCCAGCGCGCGCCCCTGCTCGAGGAACACGAGAGCGGGGAGGCGATGGAGTTCATGGATGCAACGTGCGCGACGAGACCTACGAGGGCATCGTGGCCCCGCACTGGGCTGATCTCACCGACCCCAACGCCGGCCGCGCCGACATCGACGACGAGGCCTGGTTCTGCCGCCCCGGTACGTGCGCCTCTTCTTCCCCTCTCCTCCTCCCGCCGGTGGCGCTTCTGTTGGCTGGCGGCTTCTCCGGTGGTCCAAGAACAGCCCAGTCTTTGCTTTTAGTTGGAGTGCGCTGATTTCTTGATCCGCTGCGCTGCAGATTGCCGGCACCCGAAGACGGCCGAGGATTTCATCAAGCTGAGCCCCAGCCCCAAGGTTTGTCTCTCATCACCAAATCTTGAATCCTCGCGCGCAATTTCTTACCTTAATTTGCTGAATCTTCTCACGTTTCTTTCCCTGGAGCAGGGCAAGCTACTGCGATCAGTGTCGGCGATGCTGCCGTTCGCCGAGAGGAACGCCAACGCCTCAAACCTCAGGTGCGTAACAATCTACCCTCATCAACAAATCCAAGCGTTCGTCGCGCGCCTGCTTGTTCTGATCTCGGTTGTTCCATCGCACTCAGAGACGGAAATTACAATCTCAAGTGGCGAGGCGGCGTTCCCGGCGGCGCCGTCGCCACCTTCGCGTCGCCCAAGCCGAAGGCGGCGCCCAAAAAGAGGGTCTTCCGGGAGGACGGCGAGAACCAGGATCCCGCGCTGGCCACGCCGCCCCCGCCTCCAGCCGCAAGTAGGCCGCCGTTCGGTGCCTCTCGGTGGGCCAAGAACACAACGCAGAGAAGGAGGCGCTGCTCAAGAACGCGGCGCCAAGGCAGCTCAAGAGCACCCTCTCGGCGAGGAACCTCTTCTCCGGGAAGGATATACTTGGACAGATATCTGAGTTCTACGTCGTATAACTTCGTATAATGTATGCTATACGAAGTTACCCAATGTAGAAACTCTTCTCTCATCAAAGCAATGCGTGGATTTAGTATCGAATTGGTGTTTTCAAATATTTGACGTTTTGATCTTTTCAGGAAAGGGAATGATGTGGAAGAGAAGGTGTCTTGTCATGGTGGCGCCAGTGGTCCGGTTGCCTCGCCGGCCGTGAAGGAGCTGGCAAGACACGAAACCGTGAAGAAGAGTCCAAGCCCAATGTAAATTCCAAAGACTTCAGTTCGTAGAAAACTAGCTATTTTCGATAAGATTACGAATGGTTGGTTTTTGTGCAGGAAGGGAAAGAAGGTGGGGCTGAAGGTGGAAGCAGGGAAGCAAAGGTCACCCTCTGTGCTGAAGGAGGTGAAGGCAACGCCGCCTACTCCACAGCGGTTTCCTTCACCATCACCAAATCGCGTCAAGAATGTTAAAGCAGGAGGGATGGCAACGGCAGGGTCACCACTCAAGAAGCCACTGAAGATGACTCCGGTATGGCTGCTATAGCTATTTATATTCAGTGTCTCCGGTATTGATTTATATCATTTTGTTTATGCACATCAAACGTTTTGATTCTCTAAGGTCTTAGAAAGATGGAAGAATCGATTCTGCTATGATTCAATAAATCTTACAATGCACCGAGTAAAATTCATTTGTTTTGCCAAATATTTCCGTCTGACTATGCAGCTTGAAACGTATTGTACAGAGCAAACTGATGTCTCTTCATAGGCTCGTCATAAGGGGGATGCTATTGAATATTAATACTGCAAGGTTTTTAGTACTTGGTAGGCCTGTACCTGTGAAATCTGAGTTTCTCACATCATGATCTAAATAGTGTTCAAATCTTCTTACTCTATGTCCACTGTGCATAACCATGCCCATTGTTATTGCCTATTGTGTTGAATCCAGATTCCCAATTATATTGCTTTTTATTGACTATTCAGATAGCTAATTTCTGTAATCACCTATTCTTCAGGAGAAGGGGACACCTAGTAAGGATCCGGAGAACAAAAGAGAAGCTTCGCGACAACCTTTTGGGGTCAAGGATATGAACAATTCAAGAGCTTGTGATGCAGAAGGAAGCTCCAGTAGCATGTTTTGGTTCTTGAAGCCCTGCACTTTCCTTGTGGAGTAACAGCATAACGAGCAACACTTTATGTAGTTAGAATTCATTGCTTCATTTTTTCCAAATTCTTAGTTCCTAGAATTTGATTGATTAATTTGATGGTCCGGGAAATAAACAAAAGGCATATGTATAGTTATACAGGTTGAGTCTTTGATAGGATTATAGGAATAGTTCAAGATATAGCAAAATTCTGTTGTTCTTCCGATGATTTGGTATTTGACCAAAGAAACTGCATTTTTTTTTTTGCTTCAAGTGTATCCTTAGATGATGCTTGGTTTTCTGCGTGTCCAAGACTTCAAAGAGACAAATACTCCTGCTTGCACTGCAATATGTCCATTCGTTTTGAGGTAAAAAGAAACATCAATACTTTGTTTGTTATTCATAAAGATTCAGTTAACACGGACAGATAGCATTTTTTCTTCAAATTGCCAGCGTTGTATCTATTGTTTTTTTGTTACTGTCCAATTTCACAATTTTGGCACAAGGGATACCGCACCGTCCAAAATATCTGAAGTATCGGCAAATTCTATCAATGTTTGCAGAGATATGCAAAGAAACGCGACAGCCAGGAATATATGAAATCTCTTACGAATGATCTGCCGCCAATTCAACTGGTTGAACCAACCTGCCAACCAGGGGCTTGTTGTCATTTCCTTTTTTTTTGCAAGGGCATTTCCTTGTTTGTTTAATAGGCAAATGGATGCAAAATGAATAATTTAGTGATTCAATTTTGAAACAGGACATTTTAGTGGACTTTGGCTTTCAGTATAATTTGATCCATGATTTGACGTAACAGCCTACATCAGCTTGTCCAGTCAAGGAGGGTTGTTCTCTACGAGTCTATGTGAGAAAATTCCACGTTCCCAGTGTAATATCGGACTTGAGTTTTGACTCTTAAAAGAATTATTCATTAGGATGAAACTGAAAAGCAATACATCACCATGTACTACCCTTTAGCCTGAGGCATCTTATTGTACATTTCAAGTAAAAGATACAACAAGAATTGTAATGAATTAGGCATATAGGTATTTTCACGAGAGGAGAACGACCCTCTTGATGATTGGCACGTCACGTGCTATCACCAAAAGTCCAAAAGTGACCTGTTTTAATGCTTAAGGACGAAAGCGAGCTTAGGACGGGACTTTGCAGTGTTTCGCCACTCTGTATTAAAATACGAAAGTGTTTAGCAGTGTTCATTAAAATAACAGTACTGGAATGGCACTTCACGGATACCACTATCATGTGCATCTAACGAAATGGCCAATTGGCCACCCCTCGGACCCAAACTCCAAGATCCGCTCCGTCCGACCGGTCGTTATACCCGGTCGCGGTCGCCCGTGATTTCAAGACGCTGGAACAACCACTGAGGCTGGTGCGCCTCCCTAGTTCTTCTTCATCAGAAGGTCAATTCTGTTCAGGCCTTTGGGATTCCACCCCAATAGGCGCCTAAGCATTCCTGTGTTTCCCCCATTCAAATTCGTGTGTTTTATGGGGTCGATTTGAGAATTTTGTGTATTCCGTGGTGTTTGAGTTGATTCGTTCTTGCTGCCCATGGTGGATTTCTTGTGACCTCAAGGAGACGCTGAAGTCGTCTCCTGCCTTGTTCATCAAAATTTCTTCTGGCTGCTGGCATAATCAATGAGGTTGTAGTTTTACCATGCTCACAATCCGTTCGACGAAATGCCCTGTGGCATTCCTGGGCGTGGCTGGCGCCCTAGCGGTGCTTGTCTCCGCTGTCCATGTGTTCATGGTGCCGATCCTCCCTTCCTCGTTGAATTACTTTGGTGCTCGCAGCAGTATAACCCGGCCAAGGAACGTGCTTCCAGGCGTCGGGGTAGTGAACTCCCGTCTCAGGGGGCAGTTCCCTTCTGATTCATACGGGGCTGTGACGTTCCATGGCGCACCATGGAAGGCTGAGATTGGGAGGTGGCTTGCTGGGTGCCATGCGAACTCTTCATCCGTCAACGTTACTGAGGTGTGCGCTTACTTGTGTCACTGATCATTTTGCTTTGCTTTGGCTGCCTTCGGGTTAATTTTGGTTGCTTTTTCGCTCAACAGGCTATAGGTGCAAAGCGGTGCGAGAAAGACTGCAGTGGCCGAGGGGTGTGCAACTATGAGCTGGGTGAATGCAGATGCTTTCATGGATATTCTGGTTGGTCTTAACTTTTTCAGTTTTTACTTTCGACAATCCAGACTGCCAAACATAGGAAATTTATTTCACTTAATGGTTTTTAGGACTTGAAAGTCCTGTTTTCAAAGAACTTCTTCAGCTTTTGCTTTGGACAATCCAGAGTTGGGTGAAAACAAAATGATAGAGAACATTTCATATTTCATAGTACTAGGAAAAGAAGAAAGACTAATTGTGGATGTTTATATTGGATAAAACAATGCTACCTACGAGAGACTGGATCGCCTAGATCTGTAGTTGACGTGCCAAACATAGGAAATTTGTTTCGCTTAATGGTTTTTAGGACTTGAAAGGCCTGGTTTCAAAGAACTTAAGAGTTGGGTGAAAACAAAATGATAAAGAGAATATTTCATATTTCATAGTACTAGGAAAAGAAGAAAGACTAACTGTGGATGTTTATATTGGATAAAACAATGCTACCTACGAAAGACTGGATCGCCTAGATCTGTAGTTTACTCCTTGATTATTTTGCAGCCCTGCAAGAACAGAGAATGTCCAGTTTGTGTATCTGAAACAAAATCGATCTTTCATTTTGTTGTGCATTGATTCATGATCTAAGAAGTATTAAGCTTCATATGTAATCTTAACTTGTAACCATTATCAGCTATGAGATTGAACTAGAGCAAGTAAGGTAGTAGCAATTTCAGCCATCTAATTATAGCCACGTTAATCTACCTATATCTGTATTTCTGTTAGTTAATAATGGTTTGTTCCCGCTATTTGTGGGTTTACAGAACCCAACTCTTTATTGAAAAAATGAAAGGGCATAAGAGTCACTCATTAAAAAAAAAGGTGATATACTTATATACTTCCTTGACTATATCGACATTTCTCTTTACTTTTTAAAGATTCACGTACATTTTAATTTTAGCGTATTGCTAATTAAGATTCAAAGTCACAACATGGTTTCACTCATATAGGGAAAAGATGTGAGGAGGTTATGAAGTTGGAATGCAACCTCCCAAGTTCCCCCGAATGGCCTGCAGGACGATGGATAGTTTCTATGTGTGCAGCTCACTGTGACACGACCAGAGCAATGTGCTTTTGTGGACCAGGAACAAAATACCCAGATCGTCCGGTGGCAGAAGCTTGTGGTTTTGAAACAATGTAAGAGCATCACTCTTCTGTTACGTGTTTTTGTAGTTAATTTGTATGATTAAGCTTCTTTTGTCCATCTTTCCAGCCCACCTACAAAACCTGATGGTCCAAAGCTTACTGAATGGAAAAAACCTGATCTGGAAAATATATTCACAACAAACAGCAGTAAGCCAGGATGGTGTAATGTGGTCCCTGAGGATGCATATTCATCCAAAACAAAGTTTAAGAAAGAATGTGATTGCAAATATGATGGACTCTGGGGGCAGTTCTGTGAAACACGTGTTGAGTGCAGCTGCATCAACCAGTGCTCTGGGCACGGATATTGTCATGGTGGTTTCTGTCAGGTATGTCTCAGAGAAAGCTCTTTTGCTAGACATGAGAATGATTTTGATGTATTGTTTGTATTTTCTGTGATCTCAATCGAGGATGTCTTTCAGTGTGATAGTGGATACTTTGGGATTGATTGCAGCATCCCATCAACATATTCACTTGCAAATGACTGGCCTTCATGGCTGCAGCCACCTATGAAGTTATCAGACCTGAAAAGTTCAAGTAAAGGCCCTACCGATGTTAAGGTTATTGTTCAGAAGAAACGGCCACTTATATATGTATATGATTTGCCAGCTGAGTTTGACAGTCATCTTCTTGAAGTAAGTATATCGTCATAAGTTGTATCCGTTGTGTTTTTGAAGCTTTGCTACGCATTAAGATCAATATTTTGTTTTTCAGGGACGACACTTCAAGTTACAGTGTGTTAACAGAATATACGATGATAAAAACAGAACTATATGGTTCCCACAATTGTATGGTGCCCAGGTTTGCTTATGTTTGTTCTTCTATGCTCGTAGCAAATCAATTGTCTTGGCACAAGATCTGAATATTGTTACATTTTCCTTTTAGATGGCACTTTATGAGAGCATTCTTGCTAGCCCACACCGCACTCTTAATGGGGATGAAGCTGATTATTTCTACGTGCCTGTGCTTGACTCATGTTTAATAACAAGATCTGATGATTCCCCGCACCTGCTGATGCCAGTAAGAACTTGCATCTAGATGTTGGCTTTAGTGGTCTTGGTGTTCTTCTGTAATTTGAGTTTTGATTGAGTTTTAATTTTAGAGGGACCTGCGCCTCAGGAGCTATCATACTCTGGAGTACTATAGAATGGCTTATGATCACATAGCTCAGCGTTATCCTTACTGGAACCGTACTTCTGGAAGGGATCATATTTGGGTGGGTATTATGTTTCAATGAAATTAATAGTACAATTCTCCTTAAATTCTTCTTGGATAGAAAATGACTGATATATTCTTACAACTTGCAAAAAGGCAGTTCTTTTCATGGGATGAAGGTGCCTGCTATGCTCCAAGAGAGATCTGGAACAGCATGATGCTTGTCCATTGGGGAAACACAAATGCAAAACATATGAATTCAACAACTGCTTATTGGGCAGACAACTGGGATCATATTCCTTTGGACAGAAGAGGCAGCCATCCATGTTTTGATCCAAGAAAGGATCTTGTACTTCCAGCATGGAAGGAGCCTAACCCTGGCGCCATATGGTTGAAACTGTGGGCAAGGTATCTGGGCAAGAGACATATCTTATGAACTACTTATGTTGCTTAGAACCTAACAGTGTACTTTTGCAGGCCAAGGATCAATCGAACAACACTTTTCTACTTTAATGGTAATCTAGGTCCAGCCTTTGAAGGAGGCCGCCCAGAAGACACGTATGTTTCTAGCTATATACTATTATGTCTAGATATATGAAGAAATTGTTTGTCAATTCTTCACTGCGTAATGCAGGTATAGCATGGGTATTCGTCAAAAGCTAGCAGCTGAATTCAGTTCCACACCGAACAAACAGGGAAACCTTGGAAGGCAGCATTCAACCAATGTGACAGTTACCAATTTACGAACCGAGAAGTATTATGAGGAACTAGCAAACTCTATTTTCTGTGGTGTCTTACGGTATTATGTTTCAATGAAATTAATAGTACAATTCTCCTTAAATTCTTCTTGGATAGAAAATGACTGATATATTCTTACAACTTGCAAAAAGGCAGTTCTTTTCATGGGATGAAGGTGCCTGCTATGCTCCAAGAGAGATCTGGAACAGCATGATGCTTGTCCATTGGGGAAACACAAATGCAAAACATATGAATTCAACAACTGCTTATTGGGCAGACAACTGGGATCATATTCCTTTGGACAGAAGAGGCAGCCATCCATGTTTTGATCCAAGAAAGGATCTTGTACTTCCAGCATGGAAGGAGCCTAACCCTGGCGCCATATGGTTGAAACTGTGGGCAAGGTATCTGGGCAAGAGACATATCTTATGAACTACTTATGTTGCTTAGAACCTAACAGTGTACTTTTGCAGGCCAAGGATCAATCGAACAACACTTTTCTACTTTAATGGTAATCTAGGTCCAGCCTTTGAAGGAGGCCGCCCAGAAGACACGTATGTTTCTAGCTATATACTATTATGTCTAGATATATGAAGAAATTGTTTGTCAATTCTTCACTGCGTAATGCAGGTATAGCATGGGTATTCGTCAAAAGCTAGCAGCTGAATTCAGTTCCACACCGAACAAACAGGGAAACCTTGGAAGGCAGCATTCAACCAATGTGACAGTTACCAATTTACGAACCGAGAAGTATTATGAGGAACTAGCAAACTCTATTTTCTGTGGTGTCTTACCAGGGGATGGCTGGAGTGGGCGCATGGAGGACAGCATGCTTCAAGGGTGCATTCCTGTCATAATTCAGGTGACGCAGTGTCATGTTACTTGTATTGCATATCAACAGACCATATGATGTGTATATGTCTAAATTATTGTTCGACATGGCAGAACATCTTGTCATGTGAGCTCTCATCAAAATCTACCTTCTTTCTTTACCTAAATTGTAGGATGGGATTTTTCTCCCTTATGAGAATGTGCTGAATTACAACAGCTTTGCAGTCCGTATACGTGAAGATGATATTCCAGACCTCATTAGAACACTTCAAGTATGTAGTTACTCCAAATATTTACTTTTGGACATAACATGTGCAGAATAATTTACTATTTCCATTGCACCAGGGAATAAATGAAACACAAGTGGACTTTATGTTGGGAAATGTGCGTCGGATGTGGCAGAGGTTTTTCTACCGTGACTCTATATTGCTAGAGGCTAAGAGGCAGAAAAGATTGTACTCTGAAGAGGCACCCTGGTCAGTTGAGGTCTCAAAACTAGATGCTGATGATGATGCCTTTGCCACATTTATACAGGTAACTTGACAAAACCCATAGCAAAATTGCTCCTCAAGCTTTAGCATGGATTTTTAGCATACATAGCATCAGGTATGAGATAGTGCTGAAAACGATCTTTACATTTATTGTAGCTAATCATTTTACAGTATGTGCTTACTTTGCTGTATCATATACTTAGTGTTACCAGAATATTACGTGACAAGGTGCCTCATGTTTTCCATTTCTCCCTATGATCTGTGTTATTCACATTTACCGAGAAAGAATGCTTTAACAGGTATTGCATTATAAACTATATAATGACCCTTGGAGGCAAGGCCTCATGCAGACGAAGGAAACAGGGTTGCCGGACATCTGCTCCAAAGCTTCGTGAAGTGCGTTAGACAGGCATTGCAACTGTAAAGAATAGGATACTCTGCTTCTCGTCTCTTAACAAACGGATAAATATAGTAGTTTTTTCTTACATTCAGGATACGAGGCTAGAGTTCTTGAAAAAGGGATACATGAGGCTAGAGTCCTTGGCTCCTGCTCTCTTGACTGATGACCGATTTAGCTTAGATATAAACGAAGAAGGTTGCGGCAGCTCATTGTTTTGTTCCTGTAATTAAGCACTGATGTATATACTACATTCCACTTATTATGCTCACAATTCGATTTTTATTCTGAAAAAGAATCCCGTTTCATTAGTATTACAATGTTATTTGTCTTCACAGAGCAAAAGTTATATCGACTACTGACGTGAGGTTGATTTGGCGTGAACGTAATAGCATTCTGTAAACAAAACAGTGTTACACTACTACATATGATATGAATAAAGAAAAAAAATCAGTGGCGATATGCATTTCTGAACAACCAATCGTGATATATTACAACGTCATCTAGGAGTGTTTGCCTTGGCATGCAGCAGGGGTATCGTGAGACATGGGCACACTACTTGTTAAGTGCCGTAGCTTGCAAGGTAGACTCCGGTCAAACAAGCATGTCGCACAAGGAAGCCAGATGCATGCATGGCATGGACACGATGCGTCCCGTCCGACGTGGACGAGAAGCATGTGAAGAGGGGCGCTCGTGAGAGGCAACAATGCTGTGAGGTGGATCTTT
>LAPY01001770.1:2522-13595 GCA_000970635.1 Eragrostis tef
TCTCAAACGCGGAAAAGAAATCGTCGGTGCCAACCCGTTAAGACCAGAGCGCCCGATAGCGGACCCGCGACGCACCGCACAACGCACCGCAACACTTGACACGTTACAAACCGAACAACCAACTCAGCGTCGTCGGATCGTCATCGCGCGGCCAGAAAATGTGACTGAGACAACAACCCAATCTCAATCACCTGAGATGGAGTAACTTCGATAACTCTTTTCTCCGACTTCCCAAACTTACTCCATGTAGGCATTTCGCTGGGGTTTGGAATAAGGAACAAAATACACATCCTACCAGAATCCTGTTCAAACGCTGGCGTCCAAACCTGTAAGGAATAAAATAAGACGGCTGTCGTTTGTTCTATTCTGGACGCCTCCCGAAGAGCCTCCACGGCGCCGCCGCCGCCGCCCGCCGCTGGAGCCCATAGGCCCCATACATAGGCCCCATAGGCAGGTCTACAGCTTCCCCACCGCCCACACGCATGGCACACAGCCTCCGCCGCCCACCATGCTCCCGTCAGCCTCCCGAGCGCGATCTGCATGATCGACCGATCCAGTGGCCACGCACGGACGCGGGCTGTAGCTCCCCCGAATGGCCGCGTCCCGTGGGCTCTCCGCCGCGGTGATCGCGACGGACGTGTCGCGACGAGTGCGCGCCGGCCGGTGCTCATGCTCGGAGCTGGAGCGGATCATCCGAGAGCGCTTCCGCTCGGGGAGCCTTGGCCCCGAGGACGCGCTCCACCTGTTCGACGAATTGCTCCCACAAGTATGCCGTCAACCAGCTTCTCACTGTCGTTGCTCGTGCCCCGGCATCCTCCTCAGTTCGCGACGGACCTGCGCTCGCCGTCTCCCTGTTCAACCGCATGGCCCGAGCTGGTGCCAAGAAGGTGGTTCCCGACATATGCACCTACTGCATCGTCATCGGCTGGGGTGGGGAGACCTCGGCTTCTCTGCCTTTGGCCTGGTCCTTAAGGCGGGGTGGAGGGTTGATACCATCACTTTCACGCACCTGCTCAAGGCCCTCTGTGCGACGAAGAAAACCAGCGACGCAATGAATATTGTGCTACAACGAATGCCGGAGCTCGGCTGTGCACCCGATATTGTCTGCTATAACATTCTTCTCAAGGGCATTTGCAATGACAAGAAGAGTCAAGAGGCTCTCGAGCTGCTCCACATGATGGTGGACAATGCAGGCAGCTGCCCACCTACTGTGGTGTCATATAACACCGTCATCGATGGCTTCGTTAAAGAGGGTGAGGTAGAGAAAGTTTACATCCTATTCCAGGAAATGTTGGAACGAGGGATCTCACCAGATGTCGTGACTTACAACTCAATGATTGATGGCCAATGCAAAGCTCAAGAAATAGACAGGGCTGAGGATGTCCTAAAGGAGATGTTGGATAAAGGTATTAAGCCAAATTGCCGCACTTACACCATTATGGTTTATGGATATTGCTCCTCAGGGCAGTTGAAAGAGGCAATTAGAATACTCAAAGAAATGTTCAGAAATGGTCTAGAACCAAGTGTTGTAACTTATAATTTGCTGATTGACTATTTTTGCAAGGCTGGAAGACTCACAGAAGCAAGGAAGATTTTGGACACTATGGTCCAGAAAGGTAAAAAGCTTGATGTTATCACCTATTGTATTCTTCTTAATGGGTATGCTAGAGATGGAACTCTTGTGGATGTGCATGGTCTTCTTGATTTAATGGCTGCTGATGGAATTGCACCCGATAATCATGTCGTCAACATACTAATGTGCGCATATGCCAAACGTCAAATGGTTGACCAGGCAATGCTTATATTTATGAAAATGCGGCTGCAAGGATTAAAGCCAAATGTAATCAACTATGGCATAGTAATAGATGGGCTTTGTAAGACCGGCAGAGTGGATGATGCTATGTCCCACTTCAATCAGATGATCAACGAAGGATTGACTCCTGATATTGTAGTATTTACCTCCCTAATTCATGGTTTTTGTACAATTGGAAAATGGGACAACGCTGAGGAATTAGTTTTTAAAATGATCGATAAAGGCATTCAACCTAATGTTGTCTTCTTCAACACTCTAATCAGTAACTTGTGCCAAGAAGGAAGGGTTATGGAAGCCCAACATGCCTTTGATTTGATGGTTCGTATAGGTGTGACGCCTAGTGTTATTTCATATAATGCAATGATTAATGGATATTGTTTTCACGGAAAGATTAAAGGAGCTCTACATCACAATGGTTGACCGTGGAAAACAGTTGGATGTGGTCACTTACAACATAGTTCTTCAAGGTCTATGTGAAAATGGTTGTCTTGATGAAGCGTTGAGAATGTTTGAGAGCCTGCGTTCAAATAAGTTTCAGCTTGAGGTTAGGACTTTCAATATCTTGATTTGCCACTTGCTGAAAGTTGGTCAGAAAGATGAAGCAAAAGCTTTGTTTTCTTGTATATGGTCCACTGATTTAGTTCCTGATGTAGTAACTTACAGCTTGATGATAGAGAGTAATATAAAAGAAGGGTTGATAGAAGAGTCTGATGATCTGTTTCTGTCTATGGAGAAGAATGGTTGCGCTGCCAGCTCACGGATGCTGAATACTATTGTTAGAGCCCTACTTGAGAAAGGATCAGATGATCAACGAAGGATTGACTCCTGATATTGTAGTATTTACCTCCCTAATTCATGGTTTTTGTACAATTGGAAAATGGGACAACGCTGAGGAATTAGTTTTTAAAATGATCGATAAAGGCATTCAACCTAATGTTGTCTTCTTCAACACTCTAATCAGTAACTTGTGCCAAGAAGGAAGGGTTATGGAAGCCCAACATGCCTTTGATTTGATGGTTCGTATAGGTGTGACGCCTAGTGTTATTTCATATAATGCAATGATTAATGGATATTGTTTTCACGGAAAGATTAAAGGAGCTCTACATCACAATGGTTGACCGTGGAAAACAGTTGGATGTGGTCACTTACAACATAGTTCTTCAAGGTCTATGTGAAAATGGTTGTCTTGATGAAGCGTTGAGAATGTTTGAGAGCCTGCGTTCAAATAAGTTTCAGCTTGAGGTTAGGACTTTCAATATCTTGATTTGCCACTTGCTGAAAGTTGGTCAGAAAGATGAAGCAAAAGCTTTGTTTTCTTGTATATGGTCCACTGATTTAGTTCCTGATGTAGTAACTTACAGCTTGATGATAGAGAGTAATATAAAAGAAGGGTTGATAGAAGAGTCTGATGATCTGTTTCTGTCTATGGAGAAGAATGGTTGCGCTGCCAGCTCACGGATGCTGAATACTATTGTTAGAGCCCTACTTGAGAAAGGGGAGGTGATCAGAGCTGGGTCATACCTTACAAAAATTGAGGAGAAGAACTTCTCTGTTGAAGCTTCCACTGCTAAGTCAATAGTGTCTATTGTTTCTGACACAAAATATCAGAAAGAAGTGAAGTTTCTTCCTAAAAAATACCAATTCTTTGTGAAACCTAGGAGTGAATGAGAGTAGATGTTCTTTATTTCATATTTTACTCTTCTTTTTCTCTGTTTAGTGTCTTGTTCTGTTTTTTTCATAAACAGAGGAGACCTGATTATTTGCCCCAAATATTGGTCAATTTGCCCCTGACTTGCCTCAAAATTTGTGCTCGAGTGGCATCATCATGTCTTTCAATCG
The DNA here is from genome assembly GCA_000970635.1 of Eragrostis tef. Lineage (NCBI taxonomy): Eukaryota > Viridiplantae > Streptophyta > Magnoliopsida > Poales > Poaceae > Eragrostis > Eragrostis tef. Next base: position 6,175 of record LAPY01001770.1, read on the forward strand.
TGGCAGGAGTTCTTGTCTGGCAACAGTTGTCCTGATTTGAGGGTAGTAGGCAGTATCAGTGGCATTATGTCATAAAGATGGACTGGTTTAGGACATGTTTGTTTTCCTACCGACTTATATAAGTTACCTTATGGTCGAGGGATGATATGGTAAAATACCACCCTAGATGCCAAAATAAGGTGAAATAAGTTGTCCGTGACAGATAAGCTAATAATATAAGTTTGAGGGGAAATGACCTTTGTTGGGTTAAGTTTTGTAGGAGCTCTTGGTTGTTTTGCTCTGTGGATCCAATAGGCTCACAAGTGAGGTAGAACGTGGCAGCTTGTAGTGGCATTGAGCCACAAAAGACCGTGAATGGAGATAACAACTGTTGAAAGGTGGCATAAGCCGGTAAGGAGCTTGTGTCAAAAAATAATGAGAGGTCCTTTCTATTTTCTACCTTGAAGCTTCCCTTGCTTTCTTGCTATTTTTTTTCTTTATGAATTTATAATTACCAACATGTGAATTCGCTCCCTGGTAAATATATTTTCTTGAGAAATCTAGCAAAAACCCTTTGATATGCATTGGTATTTTCCAGCTTCCATAGTAGCGTCGCAGTTTCTTTGCCATATTTTTAAAGTGAAGAGTCACAGTTTCTTTGCCATCATTTTAGGTGAAGCATGAACATGGCTGTTACTAGAGCATTCTTTGCCATCTTTTTTATGTAATTCCTTGTGCCTTATTTCTTGTGGTTATGTTGTTTTAGAATTGCATATAAGCTTTTATTGTCTTACTGAACAGTTAGATATGCATTAGCATACTCGATGAGGAACTACAAATTCATGTCTACCTTGATTCTAACTGAAAATTGAATTTAGCATTTGATTCAAATACATCTGCAGCTCTCATCTAAATGGTCTTAACTCTTAAAGTATTCACTGGGAGGCTATATCATAAATGAACTATCACTGATTCGTGGCTCGGTAAGTTTCAATGCAGTGTGTTACTGTAATTTAATAACATAGTAGTTTCCAGAGTTTTTCGCATGTGGTACACTTTTGCTTAACATGCAATTCTGAAGTTCCACGGCAGTATTTGTTTATCCAGCTGATATCCCTTTTTATTCGAATTTGGACAAATGCTCCATTGATGTATTTTTTATATTGTGGCATTCATATTGGCAGATAGGAATCCTAATTCTACCACTATTCATATAACTATTGCGTAAACAGGTTCATGGACCTATTTATTGGCAAGCTATTTTGTTGATCGTGTCACTTTCAGTTACTGTTGAACATCGTGGATTATCTCCAGCAGTTCTGCTTCCTTGCTGACCTCTGGAAAAAGTCAGACACTTGTCTTTAATTATCCAGAGGACTATGATACAATGACATTTCGAGGTTCATACTGTGCTGGAGCCATGGGCCTTACAGATTTGCCTTTTCTTAAGAGTTTTTGCAGCATCACTTGCTGTAGGTTTTCCATGAAAAGAGCTCATGAAATTTGGTGCAATGTGAAGACAAATAGAATTATGGATCTTCAAATTCACTTTTTTTTTGACCATGAAACAGAAGGAGACGCTCCCTCTGCAAAAACTAAGTAGCTGTACAAGTGCCCATACTGGCCGCCCAACGAAAGAGGAGAACAAACCTGTGAACCTATCTAATCTATCCTTTACAGGTGAAGAAAGCAAAGCTAAGTTAGACTATTGGGTTAAGTTGTTGTTGCTGCTGGTATTGTTAGAGTAAGGAGTGTTCGTATTGTTTCCCGTTGGAATGGAGTTTAGCCATTGCAATATGTTGTCCCTTCTTGATTCTGAAACTCTGTGCATCTGTAATCTCACTTCATCAATAAAATCTCTAATCCACTGCTGCGTTGCGGCTGCTCTATTTTTGAATTTGATTCCATTTCTTTGTTTCCATATGTTCCATGCTGCTATGAGAAAATTTCTATGAAGAACTCATTATTGTATCTTCTGTTCCGTGAGCATCTGAACTGAATGTGCAGGTGAAGAACAGGTGCATTGCTGTTTCTTCCATATTTTGTTGTAGTCATTACCTTCTATATGATATTTTTTTCCCTTTAAGTATGTTTCTGGTATTCAATCTATCTACGAAAAGCAAGCAGACAAACACTTTGATCTTTTTACTGCATTTAGATTGCCATATCATCCAGTTGAATGGTGCTGGAGGTGCAAGTGTTGCAAATGGGATTTCATAAAATTTGCTAGCTGTATATTTTTGGCTGCCCCATATGTATTCCCTCTTATCATCTTCCCCCTCATCCATGTTAGCTTTCTGTAGTATGTGTTAGAACTAGTAGTTCATGGTAGGCCTTTCAATCATCGGTAGGTGATATTGTTGCTGTAATGAGTGGATGGATACATATTTTGCAATCGATATATTAGGCTCCTTCGCAAACGAGTAAAATCGTGTCATTTCTTGACTGAGGTGGTGTCAATTCCATACATCATGCCAAAGTAGACATGAAGATCCAAAGGTGCGTTTGTTTTCACCTCTCTAATTTTTAGGCCTCTCACATCAAAAAGATCTTATCATTTAAAAGTATTAAATAAATTATAATGAAAAAACTTTTTTATAGATAGGTATCAATTTATGAGACGAATCTAATGAATAATTAATCTATGTTTTGCTACAGTTATGCTACAGTAGCAAGCTAGCAAATAGCGGCGCTATAGCTGCTGGAGGCAGTGTCCGCAACGATAATGTTCATATGGGTGCTATCGGCGTTAAGAACGCTAAACCGAGCTATATCACCGCTAATATACAATTAGCTGGCCCCCAGCGCGTTGCCGCGGGCATGGCAATCAAGCAAATCACCAAATTTTGACTTCAAATTCAATTGTAATATAAGTCAAGAAACACATAATTTAAATTTAGAGTCGACTTTTTTAGTAATCTGAAAAAGCAGAAGAAATTGTTGTGTTGCCTCCCCATTTCATATATGCATGATGAGTCAAATGGTGGTCTAGTAAGCCATACAATAAGAGGAAAGCTGACGTTGATCACTTGACAGAATGAAGCTTTTGGCACAATGAACAGTATCTCTTAACAAACAGCAGCGTTGAAGGATAATAGGCATGTTGATGCACATGCTCTGTTTTAGTATAAAATAGCGTTTTGGGTTCAGTTAGCAAATTACATAACTTACACTCTTTTAAGTGTGAATGAACAATGTAAAATAAGTTAAATCAATCACATGTTGGACCTGTTCATTGGACGCCCATCCATTTGTGTTAACCATAAATGGTGTGTAAGCCAAGTTTCGATTATACAAAAACACATTTGCCTGTAAGCCCGAAGGATACACCATGCATAGGCATTAGGAAGAGGTTCGCCTGTGTAAATCAGTTACCAGAAAATATTGGAGTATGATACCTCTTGTTATTGTCTGAGACAACTCATATTTATTTTTGATGAATTGACAATTTTTGTAATATTTTGGATAATCGGTATGAAAAATATTGACATAGAAAATTGATCCAGCCAAAAGGCAGCATTCGTTCACTAACATCGGGAAAAGGAGAAGAGCATTCACGCCTCATGAATAATTAGCACTTGCATAAGCATCGACTGCCTTTATCAGATAAAAAAACAATCAGATCAACAATGCCTTTTACCCATAACCTGTCAGCTGCAAAGTTAATACTCATCTATATACTAAAGGCGTAATAGTCAACTTCATCCCTCAACTATTGTCCAAACCTCAAATCGTCCTTCAACTATCAAAAGGTCTAATTTGGTCCCTGAACTTCGATTATCCGGTTCAAACCACTCTTGAGGGACAAAATTGAACCTACCAGCCAAAGTTCAAGGACTAAATTGAACCTTTTGATAGTTGAGGGACGAATTTGAGCTTTCAACCAAAAGGATTAGTTAGACAATTTTTTTGGAAAATCTAAATTGGTTATTCAGTTAAGCATTTTAAAAGAAACTAAAATACATGCCTTAATCCAAAATTGGTCTACTAATTTTTTTGAAAATTATCAAGTATATTTTTTTAAGAACAATGCTATACGTACTTTTGGGCGTTACGACTGCAACATCCGACTCTTAATCTAACGGTTCAAAGCATGCGTGCAGTCCCAAGCTTTAATCATCTAATGGCTAGATCAAGAGTCGGACAGTCCAGTCGGACAATACAGAAGTATGCAAAGCATTTTTGATTTTTTTTCAATTGGTTGTTGAGAATTCTTTTTATAATAATGGTCAAATCTATAATCTAAATATTTTCTTGTTTCATTGTTAGGATGTTCGCGGGCTCTGTTTGGATTCACCGAACTAACAGGGATACGGTGATATGAGAAAGAATAGGCTTGTGTCCTAGACTAGAAATTAGTTGACTAATTGTTAGTTAACGATTAGTCCCTTAGATCCAAACAGGGTTGTAGTATGACAATTCCAAAGAAAGTTCGCCTGTGTAAATCAGTTACCAGAAAATATTGGAGTATGATACCTCTTGTTATTGTCTGAGACAACTCATATTTATTTTTGATGAATTGACAATTTTTGTAATATTTTGGATAATCGGTATGAAAAAATATTGACATAGAAAATTGATCCAGCCAAAAGGCAGCATTCGTTCACTAACATCGGGAAAAGGAGAAGAGCATTCACGCCTCATGAATAATTAGCACTTGCATAAGCATCGACTGCCTTTATCAGATAAAAAAACAATCAGATCAACAATGCCTTTTACCCATAACCTGTCAGCTGCAAAGTTAATACTCATCTATATACTAAAGGCGTAATAGTCAACTTCATCCCTCAACTATTGTCCAAACCTCAAATCGTCCTTCAACTATCAAAAGGTCTAATTTGGTCCCTGAACTTCGATTATCCGGTTCAAACCACTCTTGAGGGACAAAATTGAACCTACCAGCCAAAGTTCAAGGACTAAATTGAACCTTTTGATAGTTGAGGGACGAATTTGAGCTTTCAACCAAAAGGATTAGTTAGACAATTTTTTTGGAAAATCTAAATTGGTTATTCAGTTAAGCATTTTAAAAGAAACTAAAATACATGCCTTAATCCAAAATTGGTCTACTAATTTTTTTGAAAATTATCAAGTATATTTTTTTAAGAACAATGCTATACGTACTTTTGGGCGTTACGACTGCAACATCCGACTCTTAATCTAACGGTTCAAAGCATGCGTGCAGTCCCAAGCTTTAATCATCTAATGGCTAGATCAAGAGTCGGACAGTCCAGTCGGACAATACAGAAGTATGCAAAGCATTTTTGATTTTTTTTCAATTGGTTGTTGAGAATTCTTTTTATAATAATGGTCAAATCTATAATCTAAATATTTTCTTGTTTCATTGTTAGGATGTTCGCGGGCTCTGTTTGGATTCACCGAACTAACAGGGATACGGTGATATGAGAAAGAATAGGCTTGTGTCCTAGACTAGAAATTAGTTGACTAATTGTTAGTTAACGATTAGTCCCTTAGATCCAAACAGGGTTGTAGTATGACAATTCCAAAGAAATATAGTGAAACAATCAATTACGTCCTTAATCTTTTATCGAAAGCTCAAATTCATCTTCAAATTATTTCAAATGGTTCCGTTTGGTCCCTGAACTTTAGTTACCTAGTTCAAACTAGTCCCTCAGATGGAAATTGAACCTATCATCCAATATTCAGGTTATAAATTGGAACTTTTAAAAGTTGAAGGACGGATTCGAACTTTGGATAATAGTTGAGGGATTCGAACTTTGGATAATAGTTGAGGGATGAAATTGACTGATAATAGTTGAGGGATTCGAACTTTGGATAATAGTTGAGGGATTCGAACTTTGGATAATAGTTGAGGGATTCGAACTTTGGATAATAGTTGAGGGATTCGAACTTTGGATAATAGTTGAGGGATTCGAACTTTGGATAATAGTTGAGGGATTCGAACTTTGGATAATAGTTGAGGGATTCGAACTTTGGATAATAGTTGAGGGATTCGAACTTTGGATAATAGTTGAGGGATTCGAACTTTGGATAATAGTTGAGGGATGAAATTGACTATTACGCCTATACTAACTAAAGATGGAAAGGACAATGGAACGTTAATCATATTAGTTACTACTGTAATCAGTCTTTTTTTTTGTCCATTCCGATTCATTTCTAGGGACAGGTCGCACTTTACATGCCCAGTCCGGTCAGAATAATGAACTGGAAAACAGAAAAATAAGATGTAGGTGAGTAGAGAAAGAGATGGGGAAAACACGCAGGTACAGAACAGAGCACACCGTCCCAACCGAGGATTCAACCTTGTAGCACCTAGCTGATTGGGGGATGCGATGGGAAGACGCCGGGGAAAAGAGGAATGAACCGTGGAGGCAGGGTGAGGCCACGCATAGACCACAAAGGCAGAAAATGAAGATCGGCGACGGAGACGTAGTGCGGCATCGTTTGACGGCACCAGCAGAGTCGCGGCTGTTACAGCATGGAGTGGTAGATTTTCTAGCTTAACCTTGGCAGCAATTGGAGGGAGGCGGCAACGGCAAAGATTGGAGATAGGCGAGGACCTGCGGGACTGGGTTGCGGGCGTGATGCAGCATGCAGGTGGAGACGGCGGACGCACCGACGGAGCCGAGATACGCGGGAAGGACAGGGATGTGGATGGCGGCTGTACAGCGCTGGCTCGACCGGTCGTTCGAGAAGGCCGAAGGCGTCACCGCGTTGGATCGTTGACACGGCCTTTCGATGGGCATCACCGCGTTGGATCGTTGACACGGCCTTTCGATGGGCATCTAACGGCTAAAAGCTCTGTTCTGAACTGTAGTTTCTACAGCAAAATAGGACACGCGTCAAGGCGAGAAGTGGGCGGTACATCTACGAATCTACCCGAGAAATAGGGGTGTTCGTTTCATAAGGTCTAAATTTTAGAAAGGCCTAAAAAAAATCTTATTATTTAAAAGTATTAAATAAAATTTAATTACAAAACTAACTGCAGAACCCCTTGTCTAATTCGCAAGACGAATCTAACGAAGATAGTTAAGCTGTAATTAGACGATAGTTATTGTAGCATTACTGTAGTATTATTGTAACAAAACATATATTAATTAGACTCATTAGATTCGTCTCGTAAAGATGTACCCATCTGTAAAAAAGTTTTGTCATTAGACTCTATTAGTACTAGATTTTCTTTGTTAGAGCTTTTAAAATTTAGATTAAGAGAAACGAACAGTGTAGCGAGGCGGTCGGCCCTATCATGTATTTGCTGCCACAGGCCAAAAGTCAAGGCAAAATAAAAAAAGGTCCAAAATTAGCTCACTCCGACGCTTCTAATCCGGCCTAGACCCTATTATATTACTTTCCCACTCTCGCATGATCGTATTTCTTTGATTGATCGTGCACGGCGGCGGCGGCAGCGACAACTACGGCGGCAGCGAGTGCGGCGACCGCGGCGACGGCTGCTTGCCTGCCTG
>LAPY01001770.1:23670-41765 GCA_000970635.1 Eragrostis tef
CCCTGTCGCGCCGAGTGCGCGCCAGCAGGCGCTCAGGCTTTGAGCTAGAGCGGATCGTCAGAGAGCACTACAGCTCGGGGAGCCTTGGCCCCGAGGACGCGCTCCACCTGTTCGACGAATTGCTCCCGCAAGCCAGGCCCACCTCGGTGTATACCATCAACCAGCTTCTCACTGTCGTTGCTCGTGCCCCGGCATCCTCCTCCGTTCGCGACGGACCTGCGCTCGCCGTCTCCCTTCAACCGCATGGCCCGAGCTGGTGCCAAGAAGGTGGCTCCCAACATTTGCACCTACAACATCATCATCGGCCGCTGTGGCAACGCGGGCTGCTTAGACCTCGGCTTCTCTGCCTTCGGCCAGATTCTTAAGAGGGGGGTGGAGGGTGAATTCCATCACCTTCGTGCACCTGCTCAAGGCCCTCTGTGCGACGAAGAAAACCAGCAACGCAATGAATATTGTGCTATGGCGAATGCTGGAGCTTGGCTGCGCACCAGATGTTGTCTCTTATAGCATTCTTCTCAAGGGGCTCTGCGATGAGAAGAAGAGTCAAGAGGCTCTCGAGCTTCTCCACATGATGCTGGACAATGCAGGCAGGTGCTCACCTGACGTGGTGTCATATAACACTGTCATTGATGGCTTCTTTAAAGAGGGTGAAGTAGTGAAAGCATACAGCCTCTTCCAGGAAATGTCGGATCGAGGGATCTCACCAGATGTCGTGACTTACAGCTCGATGATCGATGGCCTATGCAAGGCTCAAGCAATAGATAGTGCTGAGGATATCCTAAAGCAGATGTTGGATAAAGGTGTCAAGCCAAACTGCCACACATACACCATTATGATTCATGGATATTGCTCCTCGGGGCAGTTGAAAGAGGCAATTAGAATACTCAAAGAAATGTTCAGAAATGGTCTAGAACCAAGTGTTGTAACTTATGGTCCAGAAGGGTCGAAAGGCTGATGTTACCACCTACGGCACTCTTCTTAATGGGTATGCTACCAAAGGAACTCTTGTTGATGTGCATGATCTCCTAGATTGGATGGCTGCTGATGGAATTGCACCCAATAATCATGTCTTCAACATATTAATGCGTGCATATGCCAAACATCAAATGGATGATCAGGCAATGCTTATATTGACAAAAATGCATCGGGAAGGATTGAAGCCAGATGTAATCAGCTATGGCACAGTAATAGATCGGCTTTGCAAGACCGGCAGAGTGGATGATGCTATGTCCCACTTCATTCAGATGATCAATGAAGGACTGACTCCTAATATTGTAGTATTTAACTCCCTAATTCATGGTTTTTGTACAATTGGAAAATGGGACAAGGCTGAGGAATTACTTTCAGAAATGATCGATAATGGCATTCAACTTGATGTTGTCTTCTTCAGCACTCTAATCAGTAACTTGTGCCAAGAAGGAAGGGTTATGGAAGCCCAACATACCTTTGATTTGATGGTTCGTATAGGTGTGACACCTAGTGTTATTTAATATAAATGGGACAAGGCTGAGGAATTACTTTCAGAAATGATCGATAATGGCATTCAACTTGATGTTGTCTTCTTCAGCACTCTAATCAGTAACTTGTGCCAAGAAGGAAGGGTTATGGAAGCCCAACATACCTTTGATTTGATGGTTCGTATAGGTGTGACGCCTAGTGTTATTTAATATAATGCCATGATAGATGGATATTGTTTACACGGAAAGATGAATGAAGCAATGGAGTTACTTGGGGGTATGGTCAATGTTGGCTTGCAACCTGATGATGTTACCTATGGTACTTTTCTTAGTGGCTACTGTAAGAATAGAAGGATAGATGATGGGCTAGCTCTTTTCGGGGAAATATTGAGCATGAATTTTAAACCTAGCGCTGTTACATGTAATGTTATGCTACAAGGTTTATTTCAGGCTGGACGGACTACTGCTGCAAAGGAGTTCTACACGAGAATGGTCAACAGTGGAATACATTTGGAAGTTGACACTTACACACCGGCGGAGCCACACCAGGGCCAGCCTGGGCCGTGGCCCCCTCTTGGTTCAGGAAAAGTTTTGAAGAGCGAGTAGCAATCCTTAAGCAATCCATGACAGGAAACGAAGACGTATGCCATTTGAGCCTTGATGCCTGGGTAGTAATATCATTTGGACAAGGCGCAACCATATTGACCAGCAAGCAGACCTACTAGGCTGCCGTGTGCTTGATCTAACAAGTACATACAGGATGTGGTCTTCGTCTAACAATTCCCAAATCCATCGATGGATTTGATCAACACCAAATCCCCTACTGACCTGGCGAGAGGTGCTAGCGCTCAACCCCAACCCTAATGCGGCTGTGTGCAACGTTGTCTGTCATGAAGACCGGCTCGTTGCACGGGCTGCCGCTGCACGGATCATCGCTTTACACTTGTATTTGCATCTCGTGCTGCTGAACCTACTCTCTCTCCGCCGCTCGTGCTTCCGAGCCTTGGCTCCTCCCATGAACGTTCTGACGGCCTTGGTGTGCTCTATCGAATTAAGCGCGAGCTTTAACGAGTACACCATTAGTTCATGTGCTCCGTCAGCGTCTACTAACCTTCATGGCCCCCCCTATGGTTCACGGCTGGCTCCGCCACTGCACTTACAACATAGTTCTTCAAGGTCTATGTGGAAATGGGTGTCTTGATGAAGCGCTGAGGATATTTGAGAGCCTGTGTTCAAATAAATTTCAGCTTGAGGTTAGAACTTTCAATATCTTGATTTACGGCTTGCTGAAAGTTGGCCACAAAAACGAAACAAAAGCTCTTTTTACTTCTATATGGTCCAGTGGTTTAGTTCCTGATGTAGTAACATACAGCTTGATGATAGAGAGTAATATAAAAGAAGGGTTGATAGAAGAGTCTGATGATCTGTTTCTATCTATGGAGAAGAATGGTTGCGCTGTCGACTCACGCATGCTGAATACTGTTGTCAGAGCCCTACTTGAGAAAGGGGATGTGCTCAGAGCTGGGTCATACCCGTACTTAGATGTGCACATCCAAGACGTGCTTGCAGGGGATTCTCTCTTTTTATTTTGAGCAAATTCCTTATTTGGCACTAAAAAAGTTTCTCGTTTCTTTTTTAGCCCAATCTGAAAAAAAGTTACCTCTATGATCCAAACCGCAACTTTCATTCCTTTCTTGGCCCTTCCGACAATTTTGAGTGTAACGGTGTTAAATGTGTGATGAAATGACTATTTTGCCCCTGACTTCAAAAAAATTAAAATTTATTATCAAAACTATTTAATTGTCCGAAATTCAAGATTAACATAATTGCCTCAGATCTCGTATTTACACAAAATTTTGGCATTAACATAATTGTCTCAGATTTCATATTTACACAAAATTTTGGCATATTTTGAATTTCGTACAATTAAATAATTTCAAGAATAAATTTTACATTTTTATTGAGTCAGAGGCAAAATGGTCATTTCATCACACATTTAACACCTTTTAACACTCAAAATTGACAGAAGGGCCAAGAAAGGAATGAAAGTTGTGGTTTAGGTCATAGAGGTAACTTTTTTTCAAATTAGGCCAAGAAAGGAATGAGGAACTTTTCTAGGGCCAAATAAGAAATTTGCTCTTTTATTTTCCCCTTGATCGTCATGATTTTCTTTGACGTGCTATTTTGAGCCAACTTGATTAATCTGTTGAAAATTCTGTTGACCAGCATTCACTTGCCGTGGGGGTATATCAACACCCGTCTGGTAGGTGATATAAATTGTTAGCAAGTAAAATCATGATTTTTCTCAACATTTCATTTAAGCTTTATAGTTCACTGTTACTTAGGAGGTTATTCTGCATACTTGATTTATGTAAAATGGCACCGCATTTAAACATGATTGCTGGCTTGCATTGTGAATTGTGTCATAGCCGTTGAAACAACATTGTCCCGTCTGCCTGCTTCTATTGCTTTGCTAATTGCCATGCTAGATGTCCCTTTTAGCCATCGAGAATATCTTAGCATTTTCGACCAAGAGGATATAAACAACCTTTAATACTGCATCTATTCTTTTCTATATAACACCCGCTCTATTCTTTTCTATATAACACCCGCTAGCTCAAATTAATACTCCTTTCATTCTTTTTTATATGACGCCATTGACTTTTTTGGTTACTTTGACCCTTCGTCTTATCTATAAATATTTGTGTAAATAGCTATGTATATAAGTTACCTTTAAGGTGTTTTTGATAATGAATCCAACGATATTTATTTTATATTCAAAAAATAATTATTTAAATCTATATTATTGATTAAAGTTTAACGAAAAAGTCAACGATGTCATATAAAAAAGAAGAGACGGAGTATAAAAAAGTACAAAGAGAGTATATGGGATTATATTTGCATAAAGAAATATATATATATGCACAGGAGCCATAAGAACTTTTGAGTTCCATATGAAAATTATTGAGTTTTGTTACCAAATCTTGTGCTCTTCTTAGTTCCTATGTTCCAACTTCCCGTTCTCACTCAATGTAGGAATTTCGTTTCGCTGGAATTTGGAACAAATTTCATAGGAACGATGCAGATTCTACAACAACCCTGTTCAAACGCTGGCGTCCAAACAAGCCTCCTGGAAGAGAAATGTAAATTTTGTTGACGTGCTATTATTTGGGTCTGTTCATTTTTTTAGCCAGATTTTAGCCATTTGGAATATTGTTATTTAGTAATACTAACTAAAGTCTAATTACAAAACTAATTGCAGAACCCTGTGCTAATTTGCGAGCCGAATCTAATGAGAGTAATTATACCGTAATTAAACCATAATTAGAAGATGGTTACTGTAGCATCACTGTAGCGAAACATAGCTTAATTAGGTTCGTTAGATTCGTCTCAAAAATTAGCCCCTATTTGTAAAAATATTTTGTAATTAGACTTTATTTAATGCTTCTAAATGATAATATTCTCTCTTGGCTAAAATTTTAGCCATTTTAGCCAGAGTAAACGGGCCCTTATTCACTTTCTGTCGTAGTGTTTCCATCATACAATGCAGGGTGACGAGACGATACTGTTCTGTTTATACGCGCGGTCGCGTGATCTCCAGATTCCAGAAGCACGGCCTCCACGGCGCCGCCGGAGCCCCCGCACTCCCACGCACGACAACGCCGCCACCGCCCACCATCCTCTCATCAGCCTCCCAAGCGCGAGCTGCATGCCCTACCGATCCAGTTGCCGCGCCCAGACGCAGGCTGTAGCTCCTTCCTCCCACAAATGGCCGCGCCCCGTGGGGTCTCCGCCGCGGCGACCGTGAGGGACGTGTCGCGCCGAGTACGCACAGACCGGCGCTCATGTTCTGAGCTGGAGCGCATCATCCGAGAAAGCTACAGCTCGGGGAGCCTTGGCCCCGAGGACGCGCTCCACCTGTTCGACGAATTGCTCCCGCAAGCCAGGCCCGCCTCGGTGCACGCCATCAACCTGATCCTCACAGTCATTGCTCGCGCCCCTACTTCCTCATCTGTGCGCAATGGCCATGCGCTCACCGTTTCCCTGTTCAACCGCATGGCCCAAGCTGGTGCCAACAAGGTGGTTCCCGACATATGCACCTACGACATCCTCATCGGCTGCTGCTGCCGCGTGGGCCGCCTGGACCTCGGCTTCTCTGCCTTTGGCCAGGTCCTAAAGGCAGGGTGGAGGGTGAATGCCATCACTTTCACGCCCCTGCTCAGGAATCTCTGTGCCGAGAAGAAGACAAGCGATGCAATGGATATTGTGCTCCGGCGAATGCGGGAGCTCGGCTGCACGCCGAATGTTTTCTCTTATAGCATTCTTCTCAAGGGGCTCTGTAACGACAAGAAGAGTCCAGAGGCTCTCGAGATGCTCCACATGATGGTGGAGGATGATGCAGTTGGCTGCCAACCTAATGTGGTGTCATATAGCACTGTCATCGATGGCTTCCTTAAAGAGGGTGAGGTAGAGAAAGCTTTCAGCCTTTTCCAGGAAATGTTGGATCGAGGGATTCGCCAAATGTTGTGACTTATAGCTCGGTGATTGATGGCCTATGCAAGGCTAAAGCAATGGACAGGGCCAAATATGTCCTAAAGCAGATGTTGGATAAAGGTGTCAAGCCAAACTGCCACACATACAACATCCTGATACATAGATATTGCTCCTCGGGCCAGTTGAAAGAGGCAATTAGAATACTCAAAGAAATGTTCAGAAATGGTCTAGAACCAAGTGTTGTAACATATAATTTGCTGATGGACTATCACTGCAAGACTGGAAGACTCACGGAAGCAAGGAAAATTTTGGATACTATGGTCCAGAAAGGTCAAAAACCTAATGTTATCACCTACAGAATTCTTCATAATGGGTATGCTACAAAAGGAACTCTTGTTGATGTGCATGGTATCCTAGATTAAAATGGCTGCTGATGGAATTGCACCCAATAATCATGTTTGCAACATTCTAATTTGTGCATATGCCAAGTGTCACATGGTTGATCAGGCAATTCTTATATTTACAAAAATGCATCAGCAAGGATTGAAGCCAGATTTAATCAGCTATAGCACAGTAATAGATGGGCTTTGCAAGACCGGTAGAGTGGATGATGCTATGTCCCACTTCACTCAGATGATCGATGAAGGATTGACTCCTAATGTCATTGTATTTAATACCTTAATTCATGGTTTTTGTTCCATCGGAAAATGGGACAAGGCTGAGGAATTACTTTCAGAAATGATCGATAAAGGCATTCAACCTGATGTTGTTTCCTTCAGCAGTCTAATCGGTAACTTGTGCCAAGAAGGAAGGGTTATGGAAGCCCAACATATTTTTGATTTCATGGTTTGTATAGGTGTGACGCCTAGTGTTATTTCATATAATGCTGGGATACTGTTTACACGAGAATATGAATAAAGCAATGGAGTTACTTGTGGGTATGGTCATTGTTGGCTTGCTGCCTGATGATATTACCTATGGTACTTTGCTTAGTGGCTACTGTAAGAACGGAAGGATAGATGATGGGCTAGCTCTTTTCGGGGAAATATTGGGCAAGGATTTTAAACCTAGCGCTATTACATATAGAATTATGCTGCAAGGTTTATTTCAGGCTGGACGGACTGCTTCTGCGGAGCAGCTCTACACGAGCATAGTTGACAGTGGAATACAGGTGGAAGTATACATTTACAACATAGTTCTTGGAGGTCTTGGTGCTAATGGTTATCTTGATGAAGCACTAACAATGTTTCAGAGCCTGCGCTCAAATAAATTTCAGCTTGAAGTTAGGACTTTCAATATCTTGATTAGCAACTTGCTGAAAGTTGACCGGAAAGACGAAGCAAAAGCTCTGTTTTCTTGTATATCGTCCAGTGGTTTAGTTCCTGATGTAGTAACATACAGCTTAATGATGGAAATTAATATAAAAGAAGGGTTGAGAGAAGAGTTTGATGATCTATTTCTTTCTATGGAGAAGAATGGTTGCGCCGCTGACTCACGCATGCTGAATACTGTTGTTAGAGCGCTACTTGTGAAAGGGGAGGTGATTAGAGCTGGGTCATACCTCACAAAAATTGAGGAGAAGAACTTCTCTGTTGAAGCTTCCACAGCTGAGTCAATCCTGTCTATTGTTTCCGACAAAAAATATCAGAAAGAAGTGAAGTTTCTTCCTAAAAAATATCAGTCCGTTGTGGAACCAAATGGTGAATGAGAATAGATGTTCTTTAATTTTATATTTTACTCTTTTTACTGTTTAGAGTTTTGTCCCTGATTATTTTTCCCAAAATGAGGTTAAAATTCCAGCCCCTCGACATGTCTTTTTATTACTGTTTGATTCTTTATTTTGACTGCTTGTCCATAACTTACTGCTTTTTGTTCAGTTGTCTCCTCTTAATAGATTTTGTGTTGGCCCTGTGTACCAACCTTGTATAGTTTTTCTTCTTTGTTCTATATTAATATAATATCTACCACAGTAGGGGCTTCCCCGCACTGTACATTCCTCAAAAAGGGGTCAAATTTCCAGCCCCTCGACATGCCTCAAAGTTTGTGCTGCATTGGCATGATCATCTCTAGCAATCATAGCAGCAATACTGGCTTCGATTGCTGCAGCTTGCATCGGCTGCAGCCGTGGACTGTTAGCTGATGTAGGCATTCAGCTGCAGACACAGCCGCAGCAAGCGGAACCGAACAAGCTGACTTCTCTGGCAACAATAGTCCTGAGATGAGGGTAGTAGGTTGTATCAATGGCATTATGTCATAAGGCAGGGCTAGCTTAGGTCATGTTTGTTTCCCTCCCAACTTATATAATAGCTTATGGTCCGGGCAATATGGTAAAATAACACCCTAGATGCTAAAATGAGCTGAATTAAATTGCCCATATTGCCCTTGGCAGATAAGCTAACAATATAAGTTGAACCTTCCCTTCTTTTCTTGTTAATTTTTATTTTCTTAAGGAATCTACAATTAGCAACAGGTGAATTAGCTCCCTGGTAAATATATTTTCCTAAGAATCCAGCAAATGACCCTTTGTGGCTTTGTGGCCAGATATGCATTGGTATTTTCCTGCTTCCATAGTAGTGTCGCAGTTTCTTTGTCATCTTTTTAGGTGAAGGGTCTCTGTTTCTTTACCATCTTTTTAGGTGAAGCATGAACATGTCTGTCACTAGAGCTTTCTGTGCCAGATTTTCGATGTGCTTCCTTGTGTATTATTTTTTGTGGTTATGTTGTTTTATAATTGCATAGAGACTTTTATTATTTTACCGCTTATTGTGAAATGCACTATCATAATTGATGAACTACAAATTCAAGTCATCTGTCAAGACGTATCAGTAATGCATCCACACTAGTTTACAGTATGATTCTAACTGAAAATTGAATTTAGCATCTGATTCAAATACATGTGCAGCTTTGAACTAAATGGTCTTCAACTATATCGTAAATGAAATATCACTGATTCATGGCTTGGTAGGTTTCCATTGTAGTTTCCAGACTTTGTTGCATGTGGTACACTTTTTGCTTTAACATGCACATCTGAAGTCACATGGTTATATTTGTTTATCAGGTTGATATCCTTTTCTATTTGAATTAGGACAAATGCTCCGTTGCTGTATTCTTGACGTTGTGGCATTCATATTGGCAGATAGGAATCCAAATTTTCTACCACTGTTCATATAGCTGTTGTGTAAACAGATTCATGGACCTTTTTATTTGCAAGCATGTCTTGTGGAAGGGCGGCTGTTCTGTTGATCGTGTCACTTTCAGTTACTGTTTCACATCACGGATAGGTGGATTATCTCCAGCAGTTCTGCTTCCTTGCTGACCTCTGGAGGCAATAATACTCAGAGTGTGATTAGGCTTGTAATCTACTTTTTTATTTTATCTGCTATATTCTTGAGAGGTGAAATAGTCAGACACTTGTCTTTAATTATCCAGAAGACTATGACACAACTATCCTTACAAGAGTTGACATTTTGAGGTTCATATTGCGCTGGAGCCGTGAGCCTTACAGATTTGCTATTTCTTAGAGTTTTTGCAGTGTCACTTCCTGTAGGTGTTCCATGAAAAGACTCACGATAATTGGTGCAATATGAAGAAAATTAGAAGTCTGGATCTTCAAATTCAATAATCTGATAGCATGATTTTACATTGGCTCAAATTGTCTTGAGTCTCCATCACTTGTATGGAAAATGGAAGGGTCCTGCATATTTAAGGTAATTATTGCCATCATGCTTGTCTTGTATTGCATTTGTCCCTAAATATTTTCCCTATTTCTTTTACATCTTCCACTGCATATCACGACGTGGGCATGCAGAATCTCGCACCTCAACTTGACATGGCCATCTTCTCAAGCTGGTGGTGACTAGAACCGAATCAGGTTGACAAGCAATTTCCAAAAGGCATCTACTCTTTGATAATCCTAGTAGGCTGGGAGCTGTAGGAGGGAAGTTTTCGATACTCAAGGACACTTCTCACAATCTTTTGGTTCTCGATTGTATGGTATCCTTGGCAAGGTAATCTCAACATCACTGATTCGGGTTACAATCTCAATTCCACCGATTTGGGTTGTGGAGCCAGACAGTATATCATGGGAGCTTCAATGTTTTGTTGCTGCAAGTACAAATTAGACATGGTAATTACTGGTTTGCAGCTGCAGTATAAATGAAGGAAAATGCAAGGGCGATTTAATATAGACCGTAGCAAGAGAAAGTCACTTGCATGGCCGCAGAATTGCCTCCAGAGAGTTCATTTTATGGAGACCCACACATTGTTTCGTGCTTGATAGGGCGTTCAGGTTACACTACCCACAAGATCATTCAAGGTAGTCTGTGATTTTGAAGCAAGAATATTCACATTTCATCCCTATGCATGCTGGCTGAATTATTCAAAGCAATCTTTGATTAGAATACTTATTTTTCATATTATACACACGATACATGCAAATTCACTTTATTTGCTTAGCGTTCAATCATGTAAATTCTTATGTCAGATATTAAGAGATCCCTGACAAGAGTTGAATTGCCAGAGCCCCATATCTGCATTTCCACCCATGGAGGATTATGGACCAAATGCACACTAAGTGCATCAAAATGTCATTCATACAGCCATGTTATTCTGTTTGCAGCTACATATTTGGAGATGAGAAACCTGTCATTTTGTATACTCTTTTGCAGCATGATTAGTTTCCATTTGTTACCCTATTTTGTTTTAGCTGGATGTACATTCCCTAGTTTCCATTATAGCTCATCAAGGAAGAGAAAGATGGGGCGAAATGTCCTGGACGATAAGTGCACTTCACCTGTCCTTTGCATGCTGGCAAGCTCCTTCTGTTCATTGTGGGTGTTTTTATGAGTACATCTGGTTTAGCATTTTTTGGAAATCCTTTCGTGATTTAGATTTTTTTGGAAATCCTGCTACAGGGTTGGTTTGTGTATCAGTTTGTGGTGTGCATGGTTTCTTAAAAAAAAAAAAACTCGACCTGCGGGGGTAAGACAGTCCCCAGGCATTGCTTTTAAGAAGAAGACCTCACGCAGGTCGAGAAAACCTCCGAACCCCTGCCTCATCTATACACAGCGGCATCGTAGCCTATGTGAGACGACCAACGGCCTGGGCCGGGCTTTAGACATGTGCTTTGGTTGTGTGCATGGTTTCTGGAATCTCAACTTCATTGTTGGCTAGATCTAGGACCTTTAGTTATTTAATAAAAAACTTTAAATTCTAATTGTAAGCTGAGAAACAAAAACGTCAAACCTTAATAAAGTGTGTCTTGCACCGAATGGATTAGGGAATAAAGTGAGCCAGCATTTTGTTTAGACACTAAAACGAACAAAATGAATTGTTTAGAAGAATAAAATAGATATATTTTTCTTTCTTAAAAAAAGTCATGTACTACTTCGTTGGAATTTCCAAAAACGTCCAATTGCAGAACTCCGGTTCCTATCGCCGCCCCGGAGCGAGCAGGCTAGGAAAACATTATGTTTCCTTTTTGACCAATGATGTTTTTTTTCTTGTTTATTACTCGGTTTAGCAAAAGCACGCTTGCGAAGCTGCTATATGTAACATGGTTCACTAAAATAATCCCTTTCATGACTGTCTTCTTCCTCCAGCATCGTCGCCTACTGCCCCTCCACTATCTTCCGTAGCTCATTTGGCATTGTATCCGTGACATCGGTGAGCTCCTTCCTCTTGCTTGCGCTCCTTGCCACTGCCAGCCTCACCCCCGCTCTAATATCAGTGTATTCCCTCATGCGTCTCGCCGCCTTCGTCCCTCTTTTCCGTCTGCTCTCATCGTCAGATCGCCCTCTGCTGCACTAACCCGACCCTATTATCGCGGTGCTCGTACTGTCGATGTAACACCCCGGTTTGATATTAGCGGTTCGGCCAAAGTAGGTCAGAAGTGGAGTAGAGTTGTAAGAATAGTCTCACATAACTATAACTTGTTAGGTGAGTGAGGGTCAACGTATAATTTTTGGTTGTTCTAAACATAGCACTTCTAGATATATATAAGAGATGTGTTATATGTGTGCGTATGCCTGTGAGGCTGGACAGTAATAAACGGAATCCACATGCAGGGCCTTGCAGTCGCGTGGGCAACGCCGATATGGCATACTAGCCAACAAAAAGTTTTCACAATGAATACGCGCGAGTACATAACATAGTACGGGATTACAATAAAGTTCAGCTCATATGCAAATCACGCTGGGGGAGCGGGTGGCCAGCACCGGCCAGTGTCGGGCAGCCTACGCAGGTTCAAAACTCCGGGTCGACACCTGTGTGCTCATGTGTGCGTGTGGCTGTGTGTGTGCATGAGTGAGTCTGAGGGGTGTAGAAAACGGATTTGCTACTCAAATCCGAGGGCTACGGTCCTCAAAAAAAAAATATGCAAATCACGCGACGCCGCAAACCGGCGACGGTTCCGCCTCCACCACTTGGTTGGCGGGTCGCACCGAAGCACATGCATCACTCCCGTCGCTAGCCAAAGCCATGTTCCGATCTCCTGGTCACTCTCGGCTCCGCGACCGTCGCCATCGACTTACCGTCATCACCTCCTACTCCACTCCACTTGACAAGTCCATCCAATCAAGAAGAGCCGCAGGCAGCGGCAGCACGGAGGAGACCCTGGTATGGTATCCGGCACGGACTCTGAGGACCGGACGGGGGCCGGCCGCGTGGGGGGCCCGCGCGGATCTCCGTCCCGCGGCGGTGACGTCACCCCTCGAATCCCAGCCCCATCCTCTTCCTCTAGGATAAGGTAAGGCTCCTCTGCTCTGCTCGTGTGTGCTCCCACACACCCAACCATCGCTGATTTGGTGATGATAACAGCAATCTGATTTGTTTAATCCGCGCTCCCTGCTTTGCTTCCCAGCATCAGTCGGTGCATCACCATTCATCGCCCCTTGCCCAGCCTCCTCCTCCTCCCCCACTTCCGTTCTTCCCTGCATCCAGGGACATATAAACAACAGGGGAGGGGACTCCTCGCATTCCATCATCCATGGCGGCGGAGAAGGAACGGGGCCGCGCCGCGGGGTACCAGCGCGGCCCACCATGGGTGTTCAAGGGCAGGCAAGGCCGCGCGCCGTCTTTCTTTCTTTCGCTCGTTCCTTCTGCTGTGATCATCGCTCTCGCAGGGCTCTTGCTGATCGATCGATCAGTGGGTTGGGTTGGGTTGGGTTGGGTCGCTGACGATGATGCTTCTGCTGTTGTTTGTTTGTGTGTTTCCGGCGCCGCGAACTTAAAGCGCGCTGTACCAGCTGCATTTGGTGAAGGCGTCGACGGCGCGCGCGTTCGTGCCGCCGGAGCTGCGCCTCGTCGAGGCCTTCGGGTACACGCTCGGCGGCATGTTCCTCGCGCGCTACCACGACAGCCCGGCCGGCGAGTTCGACGAGGTACGTCCTCCTCCTGTCCTTGTTAGTACAAAGAAAGATTCAGTAATTCTCTCCTTTTGCGCCTGGCTGCAGCTCGTGGTGATCGCCGGCATTGTGTGGAACCCGCCGACGTCCTGCGCGTGAGTCGCTCGATCGCTTCCCTCCGCTCTGCTTCTTCACCGCATCTTACTACTGTCTACGGTCTACCACCACTGCTCGATCACTCGCCATTGTTTAATCGCTTCCAAGCTTCTGATCCACTGCCTGCCTTCCCTTCCGCAACGTAGAAGTAGTAGTAGTGGCGGGCAAGTTGGATTAGAAAACCCCAGGAGCTCGTGCGCGCCAGGCTCCCCTGCGCGCGGCGATAAACAAACGCCCACTTGCCCCCCGTACTTGCCCGTAGTTGCGGCTTTCAATTATTCGAGGGAGGAATCGGCCAGGTGCGCTGCACTTGCTCCTCACCAAGCCGCGTGCCCGGGCGACCAACTTGCTGCTGCCTGCCGCCCTCCCTCCACTCGTCCGCTGCTCTGCTCTGCTCTGCTCTGAAGGAGCTCGAGGTTTTGGTCGATGGGACGGGGGAGAGGAATATATGCATGTGGCAAACAGGGCCAGATGAAATGCTGCCGCTGTCTGTCCTGACAGTGTTTGCTTGGCTTGCTGAAACATTTTTTTTTTGGGAGGATCTTTTTTTTTTCTTGAAATCTAGCAGTGCTTAGTAGCCAATCGCCTAGGATGCGTCTAATCCTCCTCTTTGTTCTCGCGCGCGCGCGCGCGCGCGCACACACAAAAAAGAGTGCGAGATTGTGTACTCTACTGGTTTGGTCTGATGTCTGAACATTTTCACAGGTGGGCGGCAAGAGTACTGGTGAACAGCGTCGAAGCCTGCCGGCACGGCCGCAAGGTAACGCCGGAATTCATCTCTGTCGTCTTCGCAATTTCATGCTGTGTTTTCCTGATCGATTGCGTTTTCGTTCGTGCAGGAAGTAGGGCTGCCAAGCCATGTTGCCACATTCTCAAAGGTACCACGTGAGAAAAATGCTAGAGTGCTGTATGTTTTAGCTTGGCAAATGTCTGTCTCTGAGATTTGTGACACATCTATCCCACGACGTAGACTGAAGCTGATGTTCTGACAAATAAACCGTTGGTGAAGCCAAACAACTTCCTTAGCATACTTGGAATAGGCTCGACCGTCAGCAAGCAAGCGAATGGCCGTAAGATTGAGATTTCAGAGACCAAGGGTTCGTCCGCTATGCATCTGTGCAACATCAGTCTGCCACTTACCGGTAATTTCATTTATCTTATCTGCTTAATGCATCGATGTCACATGATCTACTTTACAGAAAGTAATTGACAGGATCAAAGATGTTACATGTCTGAACAGTTGCACCACTAACATGGGAATGATTTTTTTATTTTAACCCCAGCATCAGCAACTAGTAAAGGCATCTAGGCTCATCAGAAACCATATTTTATCTGAATCTGCTAAAAGAACAGCTATTTCGGGCATGCTGATCCGCAGTACAGTTCCTCAAATGACCTTAACTTACCTCACCAGCTATTTCGGCCCATACTGAACCTCAAATACTTGTGTGTTATGATATGTCTTCAGATTGACATCTTCCTAACCTTATCCTTCTCTGTCAATAATGGCACTTCTAAAGCTTCACTCTATTGGTTCAATGCTTCATTTCACTTTCTAATCATGCAAAAGTGGCACCAGGATCACATAAGCACCACAAGTGGATGGGCCCGGCGATCAGAATGTCACTTCCAAGCTTCAGGTTAGGTGAAACAAACTGGATGGCCTCCATGATATCTCAAAAGGAACTGCTAAGTCCCTACATACGTACAAACGTATACTAATCATATATTTCAAGTAGACATGTGCAGTTTGCTTCTGAGAAGATTTAAAATTATAGTCAAAGTGATTTCCTTTTGGTAGAGGAAACATGAACGTGACTCGCTTGCTCGCAAAATTTCAGTGGACAGACAGAGGACCATCCTGATCTTCTCAAGTACTCCTGCCAAGTAGAATGCAGGTGATGGCATGACACATGACAATCTGACCATTGCGAAATGTATACTGATGGCATACGTTTTTATTTATTTTACATATAATTTCCTTTCTAAGTTTTCATCTCTGTCGTCTTCGCAATTTCATGCTGTGTTTTCCTGATCGATTGCGTTTTCGTTCGTGCAGGAAGTAGGGCTGCCAAGCCATGTTGCCACATTCTCAAAGGTACCACGTGAGAAAAATGCTAGAGTGCTGTATGTTTTAGCTTGGCAAATGTCTGTCTCTGAGATTTGTGACACATCTATCCCACGACGTAGACTGAAGCTGATGTTCTGACAAATAAACCGTTGGTGAAGCCAAACAACTTCCTTAGCATACTTGGAATAGGCTCGACCGTCAGCAAGCAAGCGAATGGCCGTAAGATTGAGATTTCAGAGACCAAGGGTTCGTCCGCTATGCATCTGTGCAACATCAGTCTGCCACTTACCGGTAATTTCATTTATCTTATCTGCTTAATGCATCGATGTCACATGATCTACTTTACAGAAAGTAATTGACAGGATCAAAGATGTTACATGTCTGAACAGTTGCACCACTAACATGGGAATGATTTTTTTATTTTAACCCCAGCATCAGCAACTAGTAAAGGCATCTAGGCTCATCAGAAACCATATTTTATCTGAATCTGCTAAAAGAACAGCTATTTCGGGCATGCTGATCCGCAGTACAGTTCCTCAAATGACCTTAACTTACCTCACCAGCTATTTCGGCCCATACTGAACCTCAAATACTTGTGTGTTATGATATGTCTTCAGATTGACATCTTCCTAACCTTATCCTTCTCTGTCAATAATGGCACTTCTAAAGCTTCACTCTATTGGTTCAATGCTTCATTTCACTTTCTAATCATGCAAAAGTGGCACCAGGATCACATAAGCACCACAAGTGGATGGGCCCGGCGATCAGAATGTCACTTCCAAGCTTCAGGTTAGGTGAAACAAACTGGATGGCCTCCATGATATCTCAAAAGGAACTGCTAAGTCCCTACATACGTACAAACGTATACTAATCATATATTTCAAGTAGACATGTGCAGTTTGCTTCTGAGAAGATTTAAAATTATAGTCAAAGTGATTTCCTTTTGGTAGAGGAAACATGAACGTGACTCGCTTGCTCGCAAAATTTCAGTGGACAGACAGAGGACCATCCTGATCTTCTCAAGTACTCCTGCCAAGTAGAATGCAGGTGATGGCATGACACATGACAATCTGACCATTGCGAAATGTATACTGATGGCATACGTTTTTATTTATTTTACATATAATTTCCTTTCTAAGTTTATTTTTACATGTAATTTCCTTTCTAAGCAAGTACTTCTTACATAGGGTGCGTCCTGTAAAGCCTGCTAGGATTTGGAGTCCAAGAACCCCAGAGCCACAGGAATGTTCTGATGGCGAGAACAGCAGTGCAGTATCGGCAGATTCGGATGCGCAAAAGCAGAGCATTTCGGTCTTGTTGTCAAGGCCCATCTTCGCTCTCGAGTTCAATTCCCTGAGAATGCACGTTGACGCTCCGAAGATAGTTATCCCAGACTGCAAGAAGAAGGAAGTTAGAATATCCAGTAGTCGAGTCTGATGGAGCTGAGCGCCATGGAGTCTCGAGTTCCCCTGAGGATGCACGTTGGCAAGTTGGGAGTTTTGATCACGTTTGACCCGGTTGCTTGACGAGTTCACTGAGTTTCTGGTTACTTTGCCACCACATATTATTTCCTTCTGTCGTTAACAGCGTATGATAAATCATGTTGAATATGCAAACTGCTAGCGGGATTGAAAGCTGGAAGTAATTCGATCTATAATGGAAAGTGTTATGGATAAATTTGTCTTTGCACTATTTGAAATGATGCATAATGGAGTATGCTGGAATGCTGGATTCAGCATAGAACAAGTTAAAACAGAATGAGAATAAAGGCATTGAGCCACTGACAAAAGAACTACTCTCTCAAAATCAGTCAAATGCTTTGTCAGTAAAAGATGAAGATAGAAGAAGCATGTGCAATGTTCAGAAACAAAGGAAAAGGTGGCCTGATCAGATGAGCGGAATGTTTTCAAAGTTTCAGATAGAAAAGAGACGCCCTTTGTTATGCTAGCTACTCCTACCAGACTTCTAAACGAAACAACAGTGCTGACACCCCACACAACCTAAACAACTGACACTGTTAACTCCACCGTAAACACACCAGACAGCAGAAACAGGACACACACACATGACAACCCTGCAGCTAATTCTGAACCCCCATTGTTAGCTCTAATCGGACTCTGAACCAGTCATGCAGCTACGGACAGTACCATATCAGTGACGATCGAACCACGGCAAGAAGCTGTGGATGTCGTCGAAGCCGCAAATGCAAGCCAGCTCCGGGTCCATGAAGCCCAGAGGGAGGGGAGACATGGGCCTGCAGATGATCTCCATGGCCATCTCGCCGATCTGATCGCGACCTGGTGCTGGCGTCGCAGGCTTCGACGGCGTCAGGGGCAAGCTCCCGACGGCCGGCTTCTGCCCGGACCTCGCCGGCACGCTCACTGTGACCGGCACCGTGTCGATCGGTTCATGGCCGGCGGCGAATGGAACCAGCGGCTCCTTCACCGAGGTCGGCGAGCTGGCCAAGGCGGGCTGGGCGCAGCTCGACCCGGCCGTGGAGCTCTCATCGCTGTAGACGACAAGCTGCAAATCCCGCGCCGGCGTCCCGGCGTCGGACGACGTGCTGGCGGGTGG
>LAPY01001770.1:53431-64284 GCA_000970635.1 Eragrostis tef
GCCCCCCCCGCCGCAGCCATACTCTGAGTTGTGGCAGAAAGGAGGGCGAACTACGTTTTCGCGGTTTGGCCCCCCGCTCTTTTTGTTCTGAGTTATCGGCCCGGCATCATTTACCAAATTCGGAACTAGCTGGCTTGTTGTCTGATCACACCTTCGTTGAGAGCCTAGTCTGAGATTAATGTAATATTTTTATTATAAAAACAATTAATCAATGAAATCTAATTACTTGAGAATTACTTAAGTATTTTTCATAGCGCCTTAACCAATTACATTACTATATTATTATTAATTCAAATTACAATCATGTTATTATTCATATTACAATTTTTTGCTAAAGAAATTCTTTCAATTTTCATCATGTTTGAAGGAAAACAATCGAGTGTAAAGTCCAAGATGAGGTCCCATATAGCCTATTACGTTCATCCTTAGGGTTTGAATGCAAAAAAGGAACGAAACCCCTAACCCCTAATCACCCGCTCTCTCCCGCTGGTGTCGGGGTTGGCGGCGGCGCCGACGAGTCACCAGTGAGCGCGATGGCGAGCTCGGCGCTGAGGCGATCTCTCCCACGGTGCGGCTCACTCCGCCGCGCCCTTCTTTCCAACCCGCCACCCTCCACCTCTGCAGTTGCCGGGGGCACCTTTCGGCGTTCATTCCAGTCAGGTGAGCACCCGCACCGCGTCTCACCGTCCTCCTTTGATTTCCGTATCTCCGTAGTCCTCCCATGCAGCATCTCCTACGCCCCATCTCCGCTTGATAGGCCTAATTCTCCAACTCGCTCCATTCCCATCCGGTTGTAAATCGAATAGAATGGCCGTAGATCGAGGTCCGACGCAAATGAGTTGTATAGCTTTCATTTGATGAAACCCATCAATATCCAGTGGCTTCAGGTGTGATGTTTGATGTTAGAATGGTCTCTAGCTGTTGTTGATATGCCTCTTCGGTTCAATTTGTTGCTTCACAGGGAATGACGAGTCCATGGAGGAATTTGAACAACGGCTGTTTGGGAAAACAAGCCCAAATGAGGGGCCGATCTACGAGAAGCTTGACAGGGTTGGGAACGCCGGTAGGAGATACGGCATGGGCTCTGGGATGGGTGCGTTCGGCAACAGGAGCAGCTCCGGAACCATGGACGGCTTTGATTCCTTGAACGATGGACTGAGTGGGATGTTGGGCGATGCGGCATGCAACTTCCAGGCTGATGATGATGAGGACGAGGAGGATGATGAGGACTTTGAATTCAGGCCAGATGTGCAGTTTAGGCGAGGATCGACGTATAATACTCGGGTAAGAGAGTAGTTTGTGGGCTAGTAGCATTTGTGCTGTCTGGGAATATATATACATTAAAAATGCATTATACTAGGCAAAATTTTGCAAAAGAAAGAAATTGCTTCTTTCTGATTTGCTATTTCCAAAATAATGGAAAATCAACAGATGATCGTGGAATTACTCTCTGTAGTACTCTGTGTAATTTAATCATTTTTTTAATGACCTGCCCTATTTGGGTTGCTATTCTAATGCCAGATTTCATTCAACTCTTATGAGTGTAGGACCTTGACCTTACAAGACCTGCAGCCGCAAAAAACCCTCCTAGACCACAATGTGAAACAACTACAAAGGAGGTTTTGAGGAAAGCCGATTTCAGGGTGAGTACTCTTCTTGGCAACCAAAATAATTTTACCGCAGTATTATTTTCAATATTGAATTGTGGATTTTGCATTAATGTCCATTGTAAATTCTAGAGCTTATATGTAACATCTTTTTATTAACACAATTACCCTATGCTGATCTGAAAACGATGACACCGGAAGTCACAGCTGGGATGTTAACATGCAATGTGTTTGCACCCTAGAATTTATTAGTTGTTTGTCAGTACGGGAATTTTCCTGAATATCATCTTATTTTATGAATAGAACCGGATTAACCAATAATCAAAGCTATACCTAAATCTCTGTTATTCTGATTTTCCTTCTCTCCTTTTGCTACTTATCACAGTTTTGAGGTATTATTTCAGTGAGGTACATATCAGTTGTTAGCTTACTGAAGAACTTTGGGATGCTTGGATTTTGATAGGAAGCATTAGCTGCGTTAATTATGAAAAGCAACTATTGGAACAGTATGCATGTATTCAGGGCCGCCTCTAGCAATCTGGGGCCTCGGTGTGAAATGCAAAATGGGGCCCTAAAGTTTGAAATTTTGCATAAACAAAACACATTTTGGTTAAGTATATGACTTCTATACATGTTATTTCTCAAACATATCAATCTAAAAGAGTAAAGGTAGTACTGAGCTCATGTTCTACTGATATGCATCATCCTATAGTATTTGTTGAAGTGAAATCTTCAATTAGCTAGATAGAAAAATAATGAGAAAAAGATGGAGCACCTGATTCCTTAAGGGCAAATAGTGCAAACTGCAAGAGCTGAGCTGGGTCCTTGAGTGCATGCATGCTAAATAAGCAGCTGATGAAGGGATCGGGCTGCTCGTCATCGTCGGCGCAGGGCTGTCAATGAGAGTGCTGCTGCTGATATCCGAAGGCTAGCGACTAGGAACTTGAGCCTTTGAGCGAATTGGATCCGCGGTGGCGTCGGGGAGAAGCGAGCCGACGATTGTGGATGGATTGCCGTACCTAGGGCTGCCTGTAACGTATTTTTGTTTAGATTTTCTGGGATTTTTTCTCTAAACAAGTTAGGAATTGGGAGCCCCAATTTTTTGCGGGGCCCTGGGCAGTCGCCCATGCTGAGGTTATTATTAGTTTTGTGGCTTTTATCTCTGATTTATGTTATGATTGCTGTGTCTTGGAGTTCCATTTTTTTTAACGCTCAGAACTTTTATTTGCAGAATGTCAGATTCCTATCGAACTTTCTGACAGAAGCTGGGATCATCATCAAGAGAAGCCAGGTAAAGAATTCTGTGGGGAACACTTCTGCTTTATAATATGAAAACAGATCCAGTTTTGTGAGTGGGTATAATCATGTAAATTCGCAGCTGTGCAGAGTCTGATTGCTCGTTTGCAACCTTTGGTAGGTCATAGATGCATTAACCACATCCTAGCATGCTTTATTTTGGAAGACTAGCCTTAGCACTGCAGTTGTACTGCGATCTTCGTGTTGGTCTTAGTTTATTTTCAGTGTCAAAACAACACAATTCATGTTATGGAAGAACCATGCAAACTATCCTCTGGGGGGCACTTGACTATTCCGTAGTAATTCTGTATTGATGAATTTTTTGACATGGTTTTTAACTCACCGATCTGCTTTGCAGACTCGCATAAGTGCGAAAGCTCAGCGAAAGATTGCGAGGGAGATTAAAACCGCTCGCGCATTTGGTCTAATGCCTTTCACAACGATGGGTAGGAGGCCATTTATCTTTGGCAGAAGTGCGGAGGAGCATCATTCGGAGGAGGAATATGGATACGACTTTGTGGAGAAGGAGGGTGAACCTGATGTGGATAATGAAGACGCTGTGCCAGCTGTGGATCCAGTGTAAACATTTGGGATTTTTTTTGCATTTACTTCGTTTACTTCTTATCCCCATATCACGCTGTATGCCTCCCTGATGCCCCATTTTGCTCTCAAGAGCATAACTCAGTTTGAATACACTGTGATGTTGGCATATTGGACGTGTAATGTACACTTTTGTCTAGCTCTTGTTATGCCGTGATAAGGTGATATTTCCGGCTTGGTATCCTCCAGGCTGTAGGTGGTTTGCAGCATGTAATGGACCATGTGATCGGCGCTTTCCTGTGCGCCACGCGAATTTTGAGATATAGCAATACTGGTTCGATATGAGTTCAATATTATGTTCAACAATTATCGTGGGGCCATTCAACGAAGCCACTGACTTGCCCTATTTTTTTTTTAAAAAAAACGAAGCCACCGACTGTTCACGACTCATGTGCTGGTAGTTGGCAGCTTTGATTTATTTTTTATTTCTTTTGAAGGGGTTTTATTCAGCTGCTGAGAAAGAATGTAACATGCGGGGTTAGAATATGCTCTTGCATTTTTTTGATAGTTATGCTCTTGCATCTTTGTGTCCTCGGAAAGGACAATTCTCTGGACTGGATATGCTCTCATGGTCTCATTGCTGGTTCTTTGGTATGGTACTATGGTGAAAACCATATATTTTCTAGTACTAATAGTTTACCCTTTGAAGTACTTTTAAAATATGATGTGAAATAAGTTGTCATAAGAAAACCTGAAACAAACAAAAAGGGGAAGTAGCTCTCTCTCGCTGGTTGGGTGTCACGTCGGTGTTGGTTGCTCAGGCAAAGTGTAGGTATCAGCATATAGCTGGAGGCATATCCGCGGGCACGGATTTGTTTTTCCCCGTTTTGGTGGAGACTAGAGAGGCTAAGAACAATTCAACATCGTATTATTTTTTTTCAATGCAACAACGTATATTTTTGTAATTAAACCTGTATCTTTCAAGAAAGACAACAACCTTCTGGCTTACTGAAACAAATGAGCGAGCATGTAAACTGACAATCGTTTTCAGTCACTCCTTTTACCGGTGAGGGACGACGAAGTGTGTGGTGCACATTGCACAATAATCACATATACCCATGATTATTTTATTTTTGCGAGGGACATATACCCATGACTGAAACTATGTTATAAGAAAATTTCTCTTCTTTTTTTCTTGAGAAGGATTTTATGCATGATTTAAAGGCTCCCGTCAGTTTGATGTGCCCATAACTTAAATACAACAAGAGATATATGAATTAGCACAAACCTATTATTGACTATTTTGGCAAATTAATCATAGTTCAGTTGGTTAGCTTCTCTGTGACCAAATCTATCGGTATGGATTCAAGTCTCCAATTACCTTATTGAGGCATTTAAAACACTGAATTGAAGTGCGCTTGCACCTTAAATCGGAAAACACAAGGAAATCAAGAGAATGGTTATTTGGATGACACACGCGAAAATAGGCGAGGATAAGATGAGAGAGATAGACCAAAGGTTTTTTTTTTTCCATAAGGTTGGATAGCGTTTTAAGAATCCTCTAAAATTCACGTTGAACAAGTCATTCCACACGAGTTTCATAGGAATTTGACATCTGCATCACTTTGTTCCAATGGGCTCTTGTAGAATTTTTTTTCTTCAAAAATCCTTCATTTTTTTATAATGAAAATCCTATAGTCCAAAAGGACGTCTGAGTGATAGGCGTCACACTTAATGAAAGCCGGACAATATGATGGCTAAGATCTAATTTAGTCTGTTGCATATGTTTTCAGTTGTAGAGTATATGAAGGGTTATTGGTTATGGTTTTTCGTGTTAAAAAAAAAGAGAAAGAATGGCTACGGTTTTGGAAGAGAAAAATACACTTTGTTTTTTGCTCGGGGTCTTTGAACTATCCTGGCCATTAACTCACAGTCTCCCACCCGAACAGCCGTCAAAAAAAAAAGAGGAATTTTTTACCCAAAAAAAGAGCTTTTAAGGCATAGTACGGAGACACGCCACGATCCGTTCAAAAAGAAAGAAAAAAGAAAAAAAAAGAAGAGAGAGACACGCCACGACAATTTATTCTCAACCCCTTTCCTTTCGTTTTCTGTCTTCTCCACGTCTCCTCCTCCGCTTTCCTGCCTTCTCCTCACAAAAATTTCACCTCGCCGGCAACCACCCTCTCGCCGGCAACCTCCTCCCGCCTCCCGCCACAACCAGCCAGCCCTCTTCACCTGCGCGCAGAGGAACGCAACCTGCTCCTGCCGCCTCCACCGAAGCAAGCTACCGGGAATTCGTTGCTATTATCCCCTTTGCTGGTAACATCCGACCGGGCGTGCAGATCCATCTGGGCTTGTATTGGATTCTCCTTAGTGTCCAGGGACCTGCGGCTTTGCTTGGATGGATTGTTCTGCGAGTTAGGTTTGTCCTGGTCTGCCCCCCTTTTGATCCTCTGCTGCGAGCAAATTCGCTTGGTTCCGTTCCCGGGATGGGCTCTCAAATTCGTTCGGCTTCCTTCGATTTAGCGCCCCGTCCACGAATACGGAGCTTGAAAAACGGGCTGGGAGGTCGAGGTCCGCTCTGGCCTCCGTTACCTCGTTGTTAAGTTTGATTCTAGGGTTTGGAGAGAAGTGAAGATCTCAAGAGGAGTGAGTTTTTTGTTGTAATTTCAGAGAATCGAAAAAAGGGAAAGTAAGAGGTTGTTTTTAGGGCAATTTTGAGGGAATTGTGAGCACAAGAAGTAGAATATTAGGATCTTCCTTGGTGGTGACCGGTGGATTTCACCATGGTTGGGAAGGAATTGGTGGTCCAAAGGAATGGCCCTGTAGACATCCGTGAGATTGCTGCGAAGGCCACGCTTCGGGAGGTCCGGCAGAATGGGCACACCTACGTGGAGCTCCGGCGCGCGGGGAAGCGTGTCATCTTCTTCTGCACCATCTGCCTCACCGAGTGCTTCAGCGACAACGTGCTGTTCGACCACCTGAAGGGGAACCTGCATGCAAGGCGGTACGCGGAGGCCAAGGTTACACTGTTTGGGCCAATGCCATGGCCGTTCAATGACGGCGTTCTCTTCTTCAACAACTCACGCGAGAAGGATCCGCTCCTGCTGGAATCGAGTTCGCAGAACACCAGAGAGTTGGCTCTGGTTCCACTGCCTGAATCAGCAGGGAATGACACTGAAGTGACGTCAAAATTGAAAAATGGTTCAAGCTCTCATAATGGTGTGGAAGGTGCACGCGGTGTTGCCAAAGGCTGTTCTAAAGGGAGAAATTCTGCTCTGTCTGATGATCATGTGATGTCTAAGCACAGTGCAACTGATGGCCCTCTTGTTATTCCTGGTGTATTGCTTCAGGATGTTGTTACAAACTTGCCTGTGCATCTTTTGGGGTATGGAAATATCGCCTACAGGATCTGTGAAGCAAGCCAGAGCAGCAGGAAGATTAGCAAGATCTGGTGTGCTTGGGTAGGACAAGAGTCTGATAGGCCGAACACTTATGAACAGTCAGGCTTTGCCATTGTCAACTTCTCTTATACATATGATTTGGGTAGGAAATTGTCTTCTGATGATCAGGACCTTCCTATCTCTGCTGGGTCTTTCTTTGTAATTGATGATGCTGGGCATCGTGGAAAGCGAAGGAAAAAGTCATTTTCTGATCAAGAAGCATCTTCAGAAGAGTCAAATGGTCAGAACAGCTCTGACCAACTAGCAAGCAAAGGGAAAAGCAATCGAGGAAGAAAGGCAAAAAATGCACCTAAGAAGAGCAAGCTAACATCCATTCTGTGCCCAGAGTGTCAGGGAACAGGAATCCATGTAGAGGGCGATGAACTAGAAAAGCCAACTATTTCGTTGTCTGAGGTTTGGGGCTTATTATCACTTCTTGTCAGCTTCCTAAACTTTCTTTCAGGGACCTTGCTTATGTTGCTGTAAAGCAAATGTGTTGCACCTGAAAATTGGGTTAATGTTGGCACTTGCAGATGTTCCGCTTTAAGCTGAAAGCCATTGAAGCTCACAAAGCATGGCTGAAGAGTCCTGAAGTGCTTGAGAACTGTTCCACTGGACTTCATTTTCCTTCAGAACATCTGTTGAATTCGGAGGTGGCTCACACAGAATATGTACCCTTTGTATAGAGATGCGTGTTTGAAATTCACCCACTGACAGCACATCCCTCTGTTGCAGGAGAAGGTGATGCCACTGAAATCGCTTCCTTTCTACACTGCTGATGGATAGGAGGTGGAGCCCTCCGTAGGTGGTGTAAATTTGCTAGAGCAGCTGTAAATAAGCCTGCTTGACAATACTGGAAACGGTGACGTTAGCCGTTGACAAACTCTAGTTTGCGTCGATGTTTGCGTGTTTCTTGCACCGCAACTATATGTTGTGTCGTCAATCTCTTTGTTACGCCAGATACCGTGACATTCAGTTAACTGGCAGTACTGTATTATACTGGGTTCAGTGAACGTGTACGAACGCTTTCATTGTGTTAACTTGCAATGTTGCAAGGCGTCCCTGCTCCGGCTTTGCTATTTTGCTGTGACAGTATTGTCACAATTTATTTTTCTGTTGCTATTTTGCTGTGGCATATGTATTGCCATATTTTATTTTCTTGCAATGTTGCTAGTCTCTGGCTTTACTATTTTGCCATGACAGTTTCTATTGGCACATTTATTTTTCTTTTGAAGAATTGCTGCTACATTTATCTTCTTATTCGCAATATGCTACAAATGGCAGCTTTGTACTGTTAACTGTGTATACTTGTTCTATATGCATAACGAGGCTATCAGTGGCATAAAGCTGGAACGTTGCGATACGGCTTACTACTAGCGATGCTTCTAAATCAGATCTGAGATACAGCATCTCAGTCTATTTATTTTCGAAACTGAATTATACTCCTCAGGAATTATGCCTAACGAGTTTTTTTTTTTTCAATTTTTATTGTGGGTAACGCCAACCTAAGCGGGATCCATGTCAGTCGTAAGGTTGCGGCTCACAAACATCAACAGCATTTCTCGGCAATTATGCCTACGAATTAATCCGAATGTCTGCAAATAACTTTCCAGCAGCGGTAACCAATCCCCCTGTTGCCACACCAAGAAGCATCGGGAGAAGCTCCCCACAGCAAGAGCAACCGCAAGAGGGATAACGCAAACGAAACGAGGGTTTGCGGTAAAAGGAAACAAAAGCAGGAACAGAGGTTGCCAAATTCTATGGATCTCAGCAAGATGATTGTGTCATCAGGAAGCCACCGTAACGACGGCTCCTCAGGAAGATAACGCAGTATTTTCTTTAACAACATCATCGATCCGAGCGATTCGGCAAAGAAGCACACGCCTGAAATCAACCAAAACCAACATCGAAAAACCACAGAAGAAAAAACTTCGCAACAGAACACCTTTCGGCAACCTATTTCTATACGAGAGTGGAACAGATCTAACGAAGTGACAGGAAGCGATAGCCCAGAGGGGGGAAGAGAAACTGGCATGGATCCGATGCTATTCGGCGGCGCATCGCGGAGCGGCGACTAGGGTTTCTGCCCAGGCGTGGGCGCTCGGCTGCCGCGGAGACGCTCCAATTTATAAGACTCGGAGAGAGACTGCCAGACCGGCTGGACGGCGGCCGGGCCTCTGCTTTTACCGGGCCGGGCCCCTGTGGTTTCACGCACGGCCGCGCCGGAACCCGGATAAACAAGGCCCTAAAACGGGCTGAAACTACAACATCTTAACGCGTAACGGCCCGTCACGTCGCCAGGACCATGCAGCCCAGCGCGCGGCTCCGAATCGGGCCGGAACCGCCGTAGCATTGGCCCTCTCACGCTGTCCCTTTCCCACGCGCCTCTTCTGGAATGTTCCGTCGCCGTCGCCCCCCGGACAAGAGTCTGATAGGCCGAACACTTATGAACAGTCTGGGTTTGCCATTGTCAACTTCTCTTATACGTATGATTTGGGTAGGAAATTGTCTTCTGATGATCAGGACCTTCCTATCTCTGCTGGGTCTTTCTTTGTAATTGATGATGCTGGGCATCGTGGAAAGCGAAGGAAAAAGTCATTTTCTGATCAAGAAGCATCTTCAGAAGAGTCAAATGGTCAGAACAGCTCTGCCCATGGCAATAGCCAAGCTATCGTGACTAGTTCCCCAACAGGCACCTCTAGCAATCTTCAGGTTAGCCTTGTATCAAGCAAGTCTGTAAGAAGAGAGTTGAGGAAGCAGAAGCGCATCGCAGCTGAGAAAGTTTGTGATATTTGTGGGCGGCCAATGCTTCCTGGAAAGGATGTTGCTACCTTGCTGAACTGCAATACAGGAAACCTTGCTTGCAGCAGTAGAAATTCAAGTGGGGTGAGTAAAATTCAACATCCTTGTGTTTCTCAGCATTTCTTGAAGATATTGTGTTTGTTACTGTTTCTTGGAGATAGCAGCATGCCACATGTTTACCTTTTGTGCAGAAAATAATTAAATGAGGAAATATTTGGAAAAGATCTCTTCCAAGCTGTGTTTCACAATTAGAGATACAAGTTTTTTGCTGTAATAATGAAAGTTCAGTTGTGATCAATTGGAGATCACTAGGATCTAAAAAGGCCATGCTCTTTCTCACCCAAATATAGCAATTAGGAAAATCCCTCTTTCAAATTTCGAGACTTCTGCTGTAATGACTTTCAAATTCCAAATCTTCTGCTGTAATGACTTGCTTTTTTTTGCAGGCTTATCATCTGTTTCATACCTCCTGCCTTCTACACTGGACTATTTTGTGCCAGTATGAGATTCTGACTGACCAACTAGCAAGCAAAGGGAAAAGCAATCGAGGAAGAAAGGCAAAAAATGCACCTAAGAAGAGCAAGCTAACATCCATTCTGTGCCCAGAGTGTCAGGGAACAGGAATCCATGTAGAGGGCGATGAACTAGAAAAGCCAACTATTTCGTTGTCTGAGGTTTGGGGCTTATTATCACTTCTTGTCAGCTTCCTAAACTTTCTTTCAGGGACCTTGCTTATGTTGCTGTAAAGCAAATGTGTTGCACCTGAAAATTGGGTTAATGTTGGCACTTGCAGATGTTCCGCTTTAAGCTGAAAGCCATTGAAGCTCACAAAGCATGGCTGAAGAGTCCTGAAGTGCTTGAGAACTGTTCCACTGGACTTCATTTTCCTTCAGAACATCTGTTGAATTCGGAGGTGGCTCACACAGAATATGTACCCTTTGTATAGAGATGCGTGTTTGAAATTCACCCACTGACAGCACATCCCTCTGTTGCAGGAGAAGGTGATGCCACTGAAATCGCTTCCTTTCTACACTGCTGATGGATAGGAGGTGGAGCCCTCCGTAGGTGGTGTAAATTTGCTAGAGCAGCTGTAAATAAGCCTGCTTGACAATACTGGAAACGGTGATGTTAGCCCCATAACAGACTCTAGTTTGCATCGATGTTT
>LAPY01001771.1:10976-25516 GCA_000970635.1 Eragrostis tef
GGGGAGGGGGAGCGGCACGGCCGGTGCTTCACCGGGGATGGGAGGTTGGTTGCAGGTCAGATCAGTGGTGAGGGTGATGGTTTGGTGCCATGCTACCATGGATGGCAGGAAGGAGAAGGAGCAGTTGGCTTGGCTTTTCCTTCATTTTTTTTTCTTTTGCTTTCTCCCACTGTCATTTTTTGGAATTTGGTGTGCCCTTAATTAAGTGGCTTGACAGGGTGATTACCTAGGGGACTAGATAATAAGGGCTTGCATGGGTTACTAGAAAGTGTACCATCAAAGAGGCAACACAATATATGTTGTTCAAAACAAGGTATTCCTTGTTAAGAGACTATGGGTAGAGTGGTGCCTTATATGACATTTTTATAGGTGTAGTAACTAATTTTTAACATTGGTATACATGCAATTATATAATACATTAGACAAATATTTGTAGACAGCCTCAAACACATCAGGTATATTGAGATAACTTTTATGGTTCCAGTATATATAGTAGTAAGAAAATGACATTAAGCGTAATGGATGTCATCAAAAACTAAAAGAGATACAGGATTAATTGCTTGATTGCCATGGATCCGATATGTATTTAGTAATGCTCATTATGAATGCACACAGTTTGCTAAAGACAAATAAAACTGATGTCTTTGAGCAAAAAATGAAAGGAACAAAGGTGACAACTTTAAGATGAAAACAATTTTTCAATGGGAGGGTAAATTTGATGATTAAGTATAAACGTATAATTCTGAATGATGCTATATATCCAAATCAGTTTCTGTGTCATGAAAAATAAAATAAATACCTACTTACATATTTGAACAAAAAAAGTTGAAAATACAACAAAAGCCTTGGAACCTTGAGAAAATCGTTATGAGGGAAGGTTCCCAAAGGCAGTGACATTAAATTTGAGATGTAACTAAATATTTTCCAGAAATGCTGTGCATACTTCCGGACTGTCCGACCGGACCATCCGACCAATGTTAACAGCCTCCTGATGATGCATGTAAACCGCTGATTAAAACTAGTCGTACGGCCGGGTCGGATGACCTGGTCGTGTGTATAGCAGTTCTCAATAATTTCCTCTCAACCTGAAATGTCAACTCTTTGCTGTGGAATATCATAGTGAATTCCAATTTATAAGACATAGGTGAAAAAATGCTGATAAAATTTAGCGTTTTAGAGCTGGCACCTGCGAGCAATTAAGATTCTTTGCAACTTTTATTTTATTTGAGCTGATAACACATGCCATGAAAAATCTAAAATTATGGAGTAGCAACTCTTTGAGAAAGCGACGTGGCGTAGACACCAGATATTGACACTGGTGGTGGTGGGTAGCTTTGGTGAGTGTCCTTTGCTCTGGCTTCTTTTTTCGAAGTTCCTACGGCGCCAGTACATGGAGACAGGCAAGGCAGAGATCAGTGCTGATTTTAAAACGTTAAATAAAAACGAAACCGATTAAATCGAAAATTTCGGTTCTACTGTTTGGTTACCGTGCCTCATCATTCACGGAGTGAGCGTTGGTAGGAATGTAGAATTGAATTAATGACAGTATGAAACCGCATGGCTAGATACCTCTCCTAGACTGGTTAATCTACTAACCACCGACTAGCAGGGTTTCTTTGCGGAACACTACAAGATTCCTAGAATTTTCCTATAGTTTTTCTTGAGTGGCCAACAGTTATTCTATTCTTTAGTAATGTTCATGATGGCGGACAGTTTCTTAGTATAGATTCTGGGGAAGAGTTTCTTGCAATGGAATGGGCCGGTTGCTTTGTTCGTGTCTGACTACTGAAGTTATTGTATTTTTTGGTGCTTCAGCTGGATACCTTGCGGGTGCATTGGAAAGGGAAGGCACTGAAAACGAAAACAATTGAAAAAGTGGCATTCGTGCGTTCTAGTATGATTTTGCAGAAACTACAAAATGAATTTCTTGTAACAAATTTGGCCAATTGTTGTAGGAATTGTCCATTTGTTGGATGTAACTGAGGTAAAGAATAGAAAAAAAATTAAACTTGTCTCTCTAATAATTATATTTTCAACCTTGTTCAAATTCACCTTGTTTATTTCAAAGAAGTTGTAAACTCCTGACCAGGCAGATTGGGCAGCACCGTATCAACCACACGGTGACACTACAGAAAGCTTGTTGTGTAGCACTCGACAAAGAGCTCACGTCTTACCAAGTGTCGGCAAAGGGCAGTTTGCCCAGTGTTAGGCAAAAGGCTCCACTCGGTAAAGCCTTTGCCATGTGTCATTTTGCGCTCGGCAAAACACAACAATTGGCAAAGTGTAGAAAGAAAAAAAGCCCAAAAAAATAGCACAAAAACTTTTTTAAATGAGTTGGCCGTCCGCGTCAATTTTCGCACAACCTCCCCTTCACGTGTAACCTCTTCTACCACGACCTCCCCTTCACATGTAACCTCCTCTACCACTGTACCACACTCTCACATGCGTCTATACTTCGTTTTGATTCCTCACATATTATACTTAACCGAGTGTAAATTGCTTGTTTGAGGCCCTAAACAAATAACAATTAAAAATTTGATAACCACAAAGTTTCATCTGTTGATTTCTCTATAGTTTTGCCAATCTTTTCTTTTATATGACTGAAAACTATATGGCTTCTTGACCATTTAGTCCTCCTAATTATTTCTATATCATAATATCATAGCTGGCTTCGAATAGGTTTAGATTTTTATAACCAAAATTGCTATGCATCCGATTGGCCTGTCTGACTGAGCTCCGACTGGTGTTAATTAATCTACTGCGCAGCTGGTCTGAGCATGCTGTTAATTGTTAGCAAATGCAAGTGATGGTCGCTGGTCTGAGTGATGGCGCAGCTCGGACTTGACATGGACAGCGGGTCGGATCGGATGTGTACGTATTAGTGTTCTTTTATAACTCGACAATGCGTTTCTTACAAGGCCTTTCCACTTTTGCCTTAACCAGTGATTCACGGTGAGAAAACACGTTAATGTACATTCACACGAATGAGGGCTGCGATCCAGAGGTGAAGGACCACGGCACAAGCATGTTGTGATGCGGTTTTATGTCGAAGTACTAGCTTGTTCAATAAAGAGGTCGGCCATAACTAAATTTTTCCGCTACTGCCTCCACCAGGTTAATACTTGCCTGACTGATCTGTCCATGCAAAACTTGTTTAGCTTTTATTGTGGCAGCAGGCATCAACAAGCAGAGAAATCAAAGACCCGATCCACAATCCGCAGCCGTCGCGGCAATGCAGCTCATGCTTGTTGCTGTCAGACGTGCCGTATGGCTTGCTCTGTGTTAATCCATTTTGGTGCATGGATTAACGCTTGTTTTTTGTGGCCGGCCACAGCGCCGTACATCAATGCTGGTGCTGCTAGAACCAGGCACCACATCTGCGTTCCTGAGGCCACTCATTCCGAGAAGCAACAGAGCACGGTATGCAAGAATCAGTTGAATAGATCACAAGGCTTCATTGTCAACGCCATGGTTGAGAATCTCAACAGAACAGATAATGGCTGATTCATCATGTGGATTATTACTATTTGTTTCATTGCAGTTGAACTTATATATGTTGTATGTAGAACAAATAAGGTGTGAAGCTCCATAGAACCGGGAGGTTCATAATATCTAGATAGCGATGTATATATAGAGGAAGCATGTGAGAACACATTACACGTGGAAGAGCAGGGAAAAATGTAAATGTGTTATTGTACTATGATATTGACAAATCCCATTCTACCAATTTGGTGAAACATTACTGAATAGGTTCATGCCTCACAGCCACATGTGGGCCAATTTCTACAGATTGCATAGGTTGATATTCGGCTCTTTCAATGTTGTGAAAAATGAGATTAATGTTTTTTTTAGAATCAATTTGAGATTAATGCTGAAGATATGTTGGTAAACGTATAGATTACTAATAGTAACTTTTTTATGGTACACTCTAAAATTGTGGTTTAATTCTTCATTCACAGCAAACCACAAGAAACAATTTTTAGCTGACGCAATACATGCTAGAGACAATTTAAAACTTTGTGGTGACTAGTTGTTCCAATGTTGGCATATGTGCAATTTAATAATACTTTAAATCATTTTTGAAGAAAACCTCGATATATCACACGTGATTGTTCATGGTTCTGCCATAAGAAAATGGCCATTAATCGTAACGGATATCATTGCAGGAGAAAATGATTGGATTGTATCTTGGATACTATAGATCTAATAACGCTAGGTTTAATTCATGAGACAGATGTGCATGAGGTTTGATGAATAAGGAATGAAAAAAAAATTAGTTGAAAATTAAAGAAACTTTAAAGCTTGTTGAAAACATTATTTCAATAGACAAGAAAAACTTTAATTTTATATTGTTGAAATGTTTCATCAACTCCTACGTGTTTTACGGATGGGACAAAACTCCATAAAACTTTCGGCATAAAGCAGCTTGTGCTGAACATTCAAGGAGACACTGTGTGACCTATTTTGTTTACTGTTGTAGCAGATGTGCTCCCTCTTCAAATAATAAGAGTGAAAGAGGATGTACAAATGATGGTGGTCATCCCTCGGTTGATGATGGTTTATCAATCTTGCAATATGCAATGGCACAATCATTTTCTTGGACCATGGTCTTGAACAAGCAAAGAAAAAACATGAAACTATTGTCAAGTTTTTTTTAACAACTTTAAAGTATCATGATCATTTTCTTGGGAATACCCATCATAAGAAACTCCGAAATATTTATTGGAGGGTCATGGAAGAAAGGTTCAAAAAGAAACTATCTTGCTAGCAAGCAAAATACCTTTCATATATATGGTGGGTGGTTGGTCCTCTTAAACTTGGTGATGAGCATCTTTCCCTTGTCTATGATGTTACTAGAATACTGGCAGGCCTTACCCGTCTATCGTGTAGACGAGCAAGAATTTGAAGCGAAAAACTGGTTGTATCAAACTTTGCTGTTGACGAAATAAACATTGTTGTGAGCTTTGAAATGAGTCTTATACACAAAGCTTATACATGTGGCCGTGTGAAATCAATCCTTATTTAACTAATTGTGAATTAGGAATCACAAAAATTCCAGCAAGCTACAACTTTGGATCTTAGGTAGTCGAGGTTTATTTTTCATTTTGCGAAATGAGTCAAGGTTTATTTTAAGAGTGTGTATCTCTCTGAAGTGACTGAGATTTTGTTCACGCGAACATGAAAAAGCTATAGATGAGAACTTTTTGGAAGGAAGGGTATTTGCATGGGTAAAAAGCAGAACATTCCAACATCCATAAACGTACAAAATTTTGGTACTCCCCCTATCTCGACATATCTGTCTGTAGAAATGCTTTCATATATACTCTATGAGTTCAGCTATTATCATCTGAATTCTTGCAGTCTAAGCTTAACCATCTTAATACATTATACAGGCTTGTAATATGTGGCAAACGCTCCCTTCAGAAGAAAAAAAAAATGTGGCAACGAAAGTCAGTGATGGCCTGATGTTGGTGAGCAATTATCATGTTACACAGTCGTTAGTGATACAAAAATATGACAATATGAGCTTTGGAGTAACCTGAGATCTAACAGATGGATCAACTAAAGGATTAACTCCATCTATCCATGGATGGGAAAAAAATAAGCCTCGCACGGCTGATGTGCTCAAATCAATTGTCAATGGTGAATTCAGACACGGTGATAATAGTGAATGTTGGGGGTTATCGTCAGAGATCACTGGGGCCTGTGTGTTGCAGCCCGGGCAGGAGCCACACTCATCAATTATGCCAGTCTGAAACCAATCATCTCACAATTAGCTCTGATGCACAGCTACTTGTTCAAGCCAATTGACACACAGAAGATACCTCCGTTCAGTTGTGATTCAAGCGTTAATGGCCGATGTCCAGCAATTTCATTGTGTTCAAATTCGTGCCGTTATGTGCTTGTAACATGTCTGCTCGTGAGTTAGCCAGCTTAGGTTCAGAACATGAGGCCGGTTCATAAAGTTCAGAACTTGACCTTACAAGTTGGCTCGTCCATTCTCAATTGCTCATAGTGGCCATGGCCAACAGCTTTCGTAATACCTAAACTAACACCGAAGCTTTTTTTTTTTTGACTGAACCTAACACCAAAGCTTTGAAATTGTTATGAGTGGCATGAGCTGTTGGAGACCACGGTACATCTGCCTCTGGAGCAGCAGTAGCAACTAGGCTGGACATGACGGCCGGTGATGGTGCCTTACCATGATGGGCACTGTTATGAGACCAGCGTCGTTGATGCCACCACAAATACTTGGTGGGCAGAGGTCGATGGAGTTCTCATAGTTGAACACAGCAACAATTTGGTCAGTCTCCGATGAAATAGGGACCGCAATGAGGCAAAGTAGAGGCCACTCGTGCAAGTAGTTGCAGAGTAGTGCCGGCTGAAGCTTGCGGCGGCGTAATCCGGAATGTGAGCGTCTCCCAGGAGGAGATGGGCGAAGCAAGGCGGAGTTAGGCCGCGGATGGTGCTGGGCGA
This sequence comes from Eragrostis tef, assembly GCA_000970635.1. Lineage (NCBI taxonomy): Eukaryota > Viridiplantae > Streptophyta > Magnoliopsida > Poales > Poaceae > Eragrostis > Eragrostis tef. The sequence goes on from LAPY01001771.1 coordinate 17,454, forward strand.
AGCAAGGAGGAGAGTATGGACTTCTGACGATGGAAGCCGATTTTTTTTTTGCTGCAACTGTGTCCAATGAAACATTTAAAGCTTAGCAAATTCTGTAGATTCTTATTTGATGCAAGAATTCCATAGTGAATACTTCAACTTTACGTATATATGGAAATGATTTGCTCGCAACTTTACATGTGTCAGTTAACTTCTTTTCTATGAAATATCATTATGATTTGAACAAAAAATTGTTGGGCTATAAAATGCAACAGCCCTATGCTCAAAGTGTGTTAAAGATCATTCGGAGTTTATACCTAGCAATTTGTAATTAACTTCTATTGCATCTGTTTTCAATGACAAGTGAAATTGACCGTGCCCTTTTATTCATTTCCATGACAAGTATGAAATGATTATATTTTCCATGACATCTAAAATGCCATCAGGGGGCTGGCAAGGTAGCCATGAAGCGAAGCAAGCGTCATCGACGAGCAGCGGCGACTGGTCATCAGGGGAAGCGGGCCTTTGTTGGTATTTGGTTTATTTAGTCCATCCGCCTTACAAGCCACATAGACGGGATTCAAACAGTGGGTTGGAGGGACTGCACGCTTTTGCTGCACACATCGTTATTACCGAGGATCTTGATCCCTTGTAAGGTCACTAAGGTGTGATAGAAATGAATGCTTCTGCACGCTTTAACTGAAAAGCGTTGATACTAGTATGGTTTTCCTACCAATAAAAGAATTAAATAAATTTCTTGTGGCAAAGTTAGTGAATTTCAACAGGTATTACCCACAATTGAGGGAAGGAAGTGAGGTAAGGAAAACAAAACCCCACATCCACCTGAAGTCAGGACTTCAATTAAGAATTAGGGCAAATTTGCTACAGCACACTAGAAAAGTGTGGCTTTAGCCACAGCACTCTCTAAATCTCTTATTTAGCTGTAGCACGCTCTAAAAGTATGGTAATTTAGGTGCAACACACTAAACAAGATAAAAGTGTTTCTTTCAACTTTTTAATCTCATTATACAAACCATATTACAATTTTAAACTTTGGATAATGATATATTGTTGCATTATCTAACCATGTAATTTTTTGCGGATATTTTCCTCATTGTTCACATGCTTTGTTTTACACAACAAAAATTATTCTCAATGAAAAGTGATTTAAAGAATTATGAAAAATCTAAAAGAAAACACATGGACAGAGAATATAACAGTGTATCACTGTTAAAAATTTCAAGTTGTAATGAGTTTCCTACAATGAGATAAAAAAGTTTTAAAAAATACATTTCCTTTGTTTAGTGTGATGCGCCTAAATTACCACACTTTTGTAGTGTGCTACAGCTAAATACGAGATTTGGAGTGTGTTGTGCCTAAAACCACACCTTTCTAGTGTGCTCTAGCAAATTTGCCCTAAAAATTATGTTCAACCTTCTCAAAATTTGTTTTATTGTTGAGAAGGCCTGCTATAAACTTCACCAAGCGGAAGGAATAGTACCGAATCAATCAGATGGTTAAGCATTACCATCGAGATAGTGCGAGAACTCAACTTGCCACTAGCTGATTGATGCTATAGGTCACACCCCATGCCCACGCTTAAATATTTTAGCTTTTGTGGTGGCATCAACCATCTTGTGAATAAAAGACACGATCTGATCAAACTAACGGCCAGGTGCTTCTCCGTGTTCATGCATCCTTGGTCATTCTTTCTTGTTGATGTCCAACAAGGCAACATGTACCGGTGCCTTGCTCCGTCTTAGTCCATTTCAGTGCCCCTGCTTGATGTGTTGATGGCCACGGTGGATCCACCCTGTTCTGGTGCAGTTAGAACGAGGCACCACAACTTTGTTCCCGACGCCACAAAGTTTTGAGAAGCAACAGATCACCGTATGCAAGTATAACTAAATATAGTGCACAAGGCTTCATCGCAACCGAACAGAATAATATGGATGATTGATGTGAACTTCTACTGCTCTATTTCATAGGTACATGTGTTTTACATAGAACAAATAAGAGATGAACTAGTATTCAAGGAGCCCGGAGGCTGATAGTAGATGGTGATTTATATATGGAAGCTTATTATAAGCAAGTGGTGGAGGTTTGCGATTGTGCTTTGCGCCGTGGCTTTATTAAATTTCGTCCCTATAATAAGCTCAGTGTAAGCAATGGGCAGAGATCAGATGCTGTCATCTGCACGGAACTCTACTTAAGAGATTTTTTTTTGTTTGCAGTCTCAAAAAGATCAGGCATAAAGTAATAACTTTCATGGTACCAAATTTGCAATATAAGCAAATGGCCATGAAACATACCTAATTAATGTCATTATAAAAACAAGGAAAACAAAATGACGCAAAACAAAAATGTATGTAAACCCAGTAACGCTAAGGATGCTTGTATCTAGCAAATTTGCCCTAAAAATTATGTTCAACCTTCTCAAAATTTGTTTTATTGTTGAGAAGGCCTGCTATAAACTTCACCAAGCGGAAGGAATAGTACCGAATCAATCAGATGGTTAAGCATTACCATCGAGATAGTGCGAGAACTCAACTTGCCACTAGCTGATTGATGCTATAGGTCACACCCCATGCCCACGCTTAAATATTTTAGCTTTTGTGGTGGCATCAACCATCTTGTGAATAAAAGACACGATCTGATCAAACTAACGGCCAGGTGCTTCTCCGTGTTCATGCATCCTTGGTCATTCTTTCTTGTTGATGTCCAACAAGGCAACATGTACCGGTGCCTTGCTCCGTCTTAGTCCATTTCAGTGCCCCTGCTTGATGTGTTGATGGCCACGGTGGATCCACCCTGTTCTGGTGCAGTTAGAACGAGGCACCACAACTTTGTTCCCGACGCCACAAAGTTTTGAGAAGCAACAGATCACCGTATGCAAGTATAACTAAATATAGTGCACAAGGCTTCATCGCAACCGAACAGAATAATATGGATGATTGATGTGAACTTCTACTGCTCTATTTCATAGGTACATGTGTTTTACATAGAACAAATAAGAGATGAACTAGTATTCAAGGAGCCCGGAGGCTGATAGTAGATGGTGATTTATATATGGAAGCTTATTATAAGCAAGTGGTGGAGGTTTGCGATTGTGCTTTGCGCCGTGGCTTTATTAAATTTCGTCCCTATAATAAGCTCAGTGTAAGCAATGGGCAGAGATCAGATGCTGTCATCTGCACGGAACTCTACTTAAGAGATTTTTTTTTGTTTGCAGTCTCAAAAAGATCAGGCATAAAGTAATAACTTTCATGGTACCAAATTTGCAATATAAGCAAATGGCCATGAAACATACCTAATTAATGTCATTATAAAAACAAGGAAAACAAAATGACGCAAAACAAAAATGTATGTAAACCCAGTAACGCTAAGGATGCTTGTATCATTTGTGAAATGAATGTACATTTGCACGGTGTGGTAAAGAGAAACCAAAATGATAACTGAAAATTAAAAGGCATAGAGGTGACAGTTTTTTAATTAACTTTTTTACACGCAAGCAAAACTATGTTGCTAAAGTCTAAATATTTTCTAAAATTTAAGGGATATTAACTCACAACTATGGCGAAGCCTTTTTGAATCTCCAGAAACTAAGGTACCAACCAGGGCCCAGCCAGAACTTTAGGTCGCCAGTGTCGCTCAGTAATGTATTTCGCTAATCGATGGGGTCATGTTCTAGTTAGTAGCAGTGTTATAGTGCTTTTTTTGCAAGGTCCTTGGGGTCCGCTGATCCCAATAGATGACTGTAATGTAGCTTTGCCCCTGGCAAAGATCAGATGCTGCCTCATTCACGGAGTGGGATTTTCCATTTAAATTAATTGCTTTGCTATACAATCTATCGACCGGATTAATAAATACCGATCACCGACGAGATCAGATGCTGCCATCATTCACGGAGTGGGATTTTCCATTTACATTAATTGCTTTGCTATACAATCTATCGACCGGATTAATCAATACCGATCACCGACGAGCTAGGCGCTGTCGCTGGGGCTGGAACACCACCAGCAGTGCACGGGAGATATCGATCATTCCTTGCCAATGGGTGCTTGGGCTGATACCTTGCAGCGTGTATAAGAAAAGGAGGACATCCTTCTGAAACTGAAAACATATATGAAAAAAGTGGTGTTGGGTTGATTCTAGTATGATTTGCATCCAACAAAAGGTTTTAAACTAGTGCAATGTGACAGGTATCATCCACATTTAATCGATGCTAACGAGGTAAAGAAAAGAAGAAAGAAAACATTGATCTGAAAAGTTCTCTTTATTACATTAAGGATTATATTCAGCCTTCTGTGAATTCATCTTCTTTCGTGGAAACATTTTCCAAATTGGCCTTGGTTCAGGGTGACCGTAAACTCTTGACGAAAGCAGAGAATGGCAGCACTAAATCCGTGGCACGGTTAAGCGTTTGAGATGAGGCATTAATAGTGAAACTCAACGACCGTGATACCAAAGGGCCTATACTAAATTGCGCCCTCCGTCCATGCTACTTATTTACCTTCTCTTCTTGTGCATAAATCCTTCTGTTATAAGCTAATGATGCAATGCAGGTGATGTTAAATTTCTGGTATCGGATGTGCCACGTGGCTTCCTGCGTGTATCGATACCCTCCTGTTGATTGCAGCATCGCACAACAGCAATGCCGCTGCCGCAGCAAGAACCAGGAATTACTTCTTTGTTCCTGATGCCCCTCATTCCGACAATCAGCAGAGCACACACCAATATAGTGGACAAGCTATCATCGTCAAAACATGGATGAGAATCTCAACGGAGCGGATTATATCCCTAACTGATGTGGCTTATTATGGATCCTTCAATTCTATAGATGGATATTTTTATAAGGAGACCTTATAAGCAAGCAGGTGTGCTTTGCGGTGCCACCGTCATGTACGTACATAGCGCACATGTGACGCAGATAGGCTGAGACATTTATTCTACCCTACTTCAAACGATTATAATGAGACAATTCCATATTTGCCATTGAGAATTTGCATAGTTCCTTATTTTGCCATGCAAGAAGTTGAACTAGTTTGGTTGCATCGATCCAAACTTTTATGCCTCCGTTGCCACTGATGTGAAGTTCTCCCACTAACACATTAAATGAAACGTTAAAATAATCACGAAAAAATGAATCGTGAAAATACAAAAATGCCACTGACAGTCAAATGCAACAAAAATTTGCTTCCGTTTTAAGCCACTACATGCCAAAGAGGGCACATATCAGTGCTTAAAAATGGATATATGGCAATACATGAACACATAACCATGAAATTGTTCACCGAGATGGTCATGAAATTGTTGGATTCAGTGTAAGATCAATGAAGGGCAATGTTCATTGGATAGAAACTATGACTTCTTTGTGATGGATTTTCAACAATCTAACTTTGTACGTCATGGATTATTGGATTTATTTTAGTATAAGAATCCTTCAAATTGTGTATAGAACATGCCAATCCTTGGGAATTTATATGAATTTGGCACATACATTCCTATGTTTCTGAGGACATTAGTACAAAATATTTCCCATGGATTTACATCCTCAAAAGTTTCATGAATATCCCCGGTTGAACTTTCTGAGGCCTTGTTGATTTGAATCTTGTTTTTTATAATGTTTCATATATGTTCTACTAAAGAAGTTAGAAAAGAAATACCACCTAGCTGAATGAGATGTTCCCTACCTACCCAAAGACCAAGGGGGACTCGGCTTAACAAACCTTTGAGCAAGTGGCTTTATCGGCTTCTTCATGAAGATGGCATTTCAAAAAGATTATTGAGAAATAAATACTTCAGCAACAAAACACTTACTCAAACACAAGGCAAACCATGGGATTCTCAGTTCTGGTTCTTGCCTATTATCAAGGTTAAAAGCGAATTTCTCAAATAGTGATCCTTTAATGTTAAGGATGAAAGCCAAAGAAGATTCTAGAATGACACTTGGCTGGATAACACACCTCTAAGTGCACAATTCCTATCTCTATATAACGTGGCTAGATGAAAATGTGTCACGGTGGAAAAAGTTAGCTCTACTCTGCTAAACTTAACCTTTAGGCGACCCATTGTCGGGAACAAACTGAAAGAATGGAATGACATGGTTTCAATGTAAGCTCCTGTCAGGCTAACTGTGCGTGTTGATTTTTTACATGTCAATGGAAAACTTTTGGTCCATTCGCAACTTAATGTTGTTGCAACCGTATCAGTCCTTATGGAGGATAAAACTCCCTCTCAAGACAAAAATTTTCCTTTGGTACCTAGGTAGAGGTGTGATTGTAAAAAAGGATAATTTGTTAAAACAAAAGTAACCCAAAATGTAATTTTGTTAATGAAAATGAATCAATACAACACTTACTCTTCAAGGGTAATGTTGTTATATCTACTTGGCAATTTTTCAACATTGCTACAGGCGTTCCAGTGGCAAATTAATAAGGGAAAATTTGCTACAGCACACTAGAAAATTTGCTACAGGCATATTGAAATTACAATTTGAAACTTTGCATAATGATACACTGTTGCATTCTCTAACCATGTAATTTTTTGCAGATATTTTCTTTATTGTTCACATACTTTTTTTTACACAACAAAAATTATTCTCAATGATAAGTGTATTAAACAATCATGAAAAAATCTAAAAGAAAACACATGCACGGAGAATATAACAGTGCATCCCTATAAAAAGTTTCAAGTTGTAATGGGTTTCGTGCAATGAGATAAAAAAAGTTGAAAAAAATACATTTCCTTTGCTTAGTGTGCTGCACCTAAATTACCACAGTTTTAGAGTGTGCCATAGCTAAATACGAGATTTGGAGTGTGTTGTGCCAAAAACCACACATTTCTAGTGTGCTGTAGCAAATTTGCCCAATCAATAATATGAAGCATAACTTGGAGGGATGGCTTAGTTCCAAAGGGGCCAAAGAAAAACACATTGTTCTTGTAGGGGTGGCTGCCATGTTTTGATCAGTATGGCTATGCTGCAATGATATTGCTTTTAGTAAAAAGTCAACCTTCTCAATATTGTTACAGCCGGTGGTTCAGAGGTACTACATTGTGCAAAAGGAAGCCTACAGGGAGGGAATGTGTGCCATATGTTGGAGGTGATCACCATGAGCATCTTCGCCAGGAATAGGTGGTCATCGCATATTCGAATTTATGCTTCTGCTAATGGAGACTTTGTGGCTGTATGCAAACAGTGCAAAAGTCCGGATGTTTTATTCCTTTATCTAAAAATATACGTTCTACTGAGAATTATAGTTTTTCTAGAGTCATTAGATGATGTTGTTACAGCTTTGTGTCTAGTATCTGCACTGACGTGGTTTTATTCCAGCATCATACCTTTCAATGATTAACATGCAAGAAAAAAAAAAGAATATCGTGGCCTTGGTTGCAAATCCCACTAGTGCTTCCATCCTATGGGATATAATTAAGTTTTAGAGAGGACATATCTAGCGATGGATCAGTATGAAACTAAGTGATAGATCACATTAGGATAGAAAGGAATTATGCATGAACCATGACCCTTGCCACACTATCAAGGGTCATTGTTCGTAAATAGTTTACTAAGTGAGAAAAAGGCGATATTAGTGACTGGCAAAGTCTGCCATAGGTGACAGTAAGTCGTCACTGAATGCCAAGTTTCCGGTGACCGGCATACACATGTCGGGCGTTGCTTGGGGCGTGTTCGTTTTATGGGGGTCTAAAATTTAGAGGGGTCTAAACAAAAAATCTTATCATTTAAAAGTATTAAATAAAGTTTAATTATAAAACTAACTGCAGAACTCCTGGTCTAATTCGAAAGACGAATATAATGAGGGTAAGTAAGCCGTGGTTAGACGATGGTTACTGTAGCAAAACATAGATTACTTAGACTCATTAGATTCGTCTCGTAAAGATGTACCCAGCAAAAAGGTTTTGTCATTAGACTTTATTTAGTACTAGATTCTCTTTGTTTAGAGCCTTCCAAAATTTTGTGCTAAAAGAAATTGCCTGTCACCTTCTCCATGCAAAGGTTAATCTGGCCCGCAAGCTATTCAACCATGCCAACGCTGCAATTGCCCGTGAGCTCCACCTCCCTTCGT
>LAPY01001771.1:39496-49520 GCA_000970635.1 Eragrostis tef
AAAGATAAAAAATTAAAGGTTGAAGAAACAATTAGAGTAAAGAAAGACATATTAACTATTGATATACACGATAAAGAGCAAATTGACTCTTATTTATGTTAATCTCTCAATTTTATATCATATTCTTAGGTGTATAATCGTTATAAACTTACACAGATCGCATGATACTCGGATTCGGGACGGATATCACTCGTCCCGTATCCTATCCCGCAAATATTTTTCGGATTCGAATTCGAGCACGGATAGTGTCGGGTAATTATTGATGCATCCTGTATTTGCCCATATTAATTTTTTTGGGATTCGGCAGTCAGTCGGGCGGATATTATCCGTCCCGTTTTCAGCCCTACTTTTCAAGGGACCTCGAGGGGATCAGCGATCAGAGGGGATTCGCTAGCGATCAGTTTTGGTCACCGTTCAGTCACAGGCAAAACACTCCAGGGGCTAGGGCAGAAACCAAACACGTCCTATGTGCCTGAACTCCTGATGGACACATCGCGATCGCAAATAAAGTTGATCTAGTTACCTGAGCTGCGAGTTACCCTCTGAGTCGGCAAACAGTCACGCCACGTACCCCTTCGCTAGGCCGGCGGCTAGGGTTACGGGGGCGATCCGGTGTCTCCGTCGTCCCCGACCTGGATTCCGATCAGTTCCCGGTTCTGATCTGTCTACTCGGGCTTGTTCTCTTGTTGGCTCGTCGTCTCCGACTAGGTTCGTGGCTGGGGGTGAATAAGGGGAGGCACTGGGTCCTCTACCCACCCGAGGCTTGCACCTGATCGGCGACGCGACTTGACGTTTGATCTCGAGTTGATTCGGCGCAAGCATGGCGTCAAGAAAACCACCGGCGAGACCTGCGGCATCTGAGCCGCCTCGTCTCGGCCTGGAGATGGGGGCAAGGGGAAGGACAGATCCAAATTCATTGGCGGCGAGTGGTGGCCCAAAAACCCTAGTGGCGGCGGGGACGGCGCAGGAAGGGGTGGATGGGAAGATGGTGACTGGTGGCTCACACGATAAGCCGGCATCCTCGTCGTCTACTGGCAAGCGCCTGGTTCCATACACGGGTGGGCGCCAGGAGATGCCGGAGGAGGTACGGGCAGAAGAAACGGAAGACAGCATGGAGGAAGAGGAAGAGGGCGAGGAGGATGATGAGGATGATGTGTTGGACTTCGACATTGAAGCAGCGGAAGAGAAGGCGGGCAAGAAGTGGTTGGCGCTGGCCAGATTCTTCTCGGTACAGAATTTCAATGTTAATGCACTGTTCGAAGAGATGAGGAAGGGATGGGGGCTGAGGAACAAGGTGGAACGCAAGGCACTACATGATAATCTGTACCTTCTGGAGTTCTTTGGTGAAGGCGACTATAACTTCGTAGTTAATGGAGGGCCTTGGCGCCATAAGGGCGATGCCATGATTGTTGCTGCGTACGATGGCCGATCCAGGCCATCCGAGGTGCCGCTGAATACAGTGCCAGTTTGGGCACGAATTCATGATCTACCCGGCGCCATGATGACAGAGGAGGTGGGTGAGATGCTGGGTAATAAGATCGGGCGATATATGGAGGTGTACAAGGTGAATGGAGAGGTGATGATTGACAAGTTCCTCAGGGTACGTGTAAAGCTTTCAATACATGACCCGGTCAAGCCATGGGTGAGATTCAGGCTGAGTGGAAAAGTAGAGACGTTTGACATCACTTATGAATTGGTTCCTCACGTCTGCTTCAACTGTGGCCGCATGGGCCATGATGATAGAGTGTGCCAGCATGCCAAACATAAGTTCAAGGATTTCATCTATAGTGAAGCTATAAGGTCTTCCCCGTTCAAGAGATCTGACCATCGGAAGAGGACCATGCCGGCGATGGCCAAACCTGCAGCAGCGCGGGGTCTCAGCTTTGATAATCCACTGCAACAGCCGAGAGGAAGGATGTGGCGGGATGCTGAATTTAATTCTGATGGACGCAAAGGTGCAACAGGGGTAGAGAGTGCGGGTTCCCATGATGGGAAAGCAGATATAGAGGGCGCTGAAATCCCGGAGGTCAATTCTGAACTAGCACGAAGCATGGGAAATATTAATGTGAGTAATCAACTGGCGCTCGAGGTTTTGAATGCAAATGAACAGCTTTCTCTCGCAGAAAATTCCCGGTCTATCAGGGCGTCGTCCCAGCAGAAATCCTTGATTGCACGTGTGGCTAGTGACGTGGCTAATCCAGCTGCTAACATGGTGGGACCATCAAGGCCATCATCGCTGGCTCCTGATTCAGACCAGAATTGGAAACATGCAGCAAAATCAAAGCAAGGCGGGGGAGAGGTCGCATGTGTTCCTGTTAAGCAAGTGATTGCTAGCCTGAATAAGGCTTTTGAACAAGGTGGCGGATGCAGGGCTGCGGGACTGGGGGATGTTACAATGAACCCGGTTTCGCCTTTGTGGAAGAGAAGCACAGATGAAAAGGAGGGCACGGAGCGGGAGGACCAGGAGACCGGGGCTGATGGTGATTTGCGGGAGGGCGCAAAGCAGAAGAAGGGGCGGAAAACTTTGGCTGACCCGGCTTTGAAGGGTAACCTGACGAGCGCTCATGAAGAGCCTCGTCAGGAGCAATGAGTACTCTATGTTGGAACTGCCGGGGGGTGGGGAATCCCCGAACAGTTCGTGATCTGTGTCTCATGATCAAGACACATAACCCCAAGTTGGTCTTTCTGTCTGAGACCTGGCAAAGTGAGAATAGCATGAAAAACTTGCGTTGGAGATTAGGATTAAAGAACTGTTTTGTCGTTGAGTCTGGCAATAAAGGTGGTGGTATTGCGCTCTATTGGGATGAGTCAATTTGTGTTGATTTGCAATCTTTTTCTACTCGTCATATTGATGTGAAGGTGCGTTTTTGTGCTACTGATCCACTATGGCGTGCTACTTTTATATATGGTGAGGCGCGCTATGTGGGATAAATTGAGAACAATTAAGAGTACGGTGCGTGAGCCTTGGCTGTTAATGGGTGATTTCAATGAAGCGTTATGGCAACATGAGCACTTCTCTAACTCTAAACGTCCTGAGCGACAAATGGAGAATTTCCAGAATGTGTTGGCTGATTGTGAGGTTGATGACCTGGGCTTTAGTGGCTTACCTTGGACGTATGATAACAGGAAGAATGGAAGACGAAATGTAAAGGTCCGTTTGGACAGAGCTGTTGCATGTGCTGGCTGGTGTGATGTTTTTCCTGAGGCGGCAGTCCAGCACCTTGTGTCGCCGAGGTCCGATCACTGCCCAGTCCTACTGAAATTATATCCTGACAGCGCCCAGAAATCAAGAGGCCACTGTTACAGATAATGAAATAATGTGGGAAAGAGATGAGAGCTTGAGCACGGAAATTGCTAGTGCTTGGCGAGCATGTATGGACAAATCCAACCTGGGTCATATTGCTGATTCCCTAAGCCAAGTTATGATTAATCTTAGACGATGGAGTTCAGAGAAGTTCGGCTCTGTGAAGCATGAACTGGAGGCCTTGCGAGCCCAATTATCAGACCTGCAACAGCAACAAATGCCAGGGGGTGAGCAGGAAATTAAGGAGAAAATGAAGCGTATGGATGAGCTGCTTTATAGAGAAGAAATGTTATGGCTTCAGAGATCACGCATAATGTGGCTTAAGGAGGGTGATAGAAACACGCAATACTTTCATCGGAAAGCGGTATGGAGGGCAAGGAAGAATAGAATCAAGAAACTGAAATCTCATGACGGCTCTTGGGTGGAACAAAGAGAGGCGATGGAGAATATGGCGACATCATTTTTCCAAGAGCTATTTACAAGAGACCCTGACCTACAGCCAGAGATCATTACAGAAATTCTACAGCCGGTTGTTAGCGAGCATACGAATGAGTTGTTGTGTCGTCCTTTTACAGATGAAGAGATTGGTGATTCGCTTTTCCAGATTGGGCCGCTGAAGGCGCCGGGGCCTGATGGTTTTCCTGCAAGTTTTTTCAAAGAAACTGGGATGTGATGAAGGAGGATGTGGTGAGGGCTGTCAAAAAGTTCTTTGAAGATGCTACAATGCCACCTGGGGTCAATGACACATCAATTGTGCTTATTCCCAAAATGGACCACCCTGAGGAGTTGAAGGATTTTTGGCCTATTAGTCTATGCAATGTCATATATAAGGTGGTATCTAAATGTTTGGTTAACAGATTGAGGCCTATTTTGCAGGAGATTATATCACCTAATCAAAGTGCCTTTGTTCCGGGCCGCTTGATAACTGACAACGCCCTTATTGCGTTTGAGTGTATTCACACCGTTCAGCAGAACAAGAGAGAGGACAAGAACTTCTGTGCTTATAAGCTGGATCTATCTAAAGCTTATGACCGGGTTGACTGGGATTTTTTACAAAGTGTTATGTTGAAGCTGGGCTTTCATAGTAAATGGGTACAGTGGGTGATGTGCTGTGTAACCACCGTACGATATGCCGTTAACTTCAATGGAGTCTTGCTCGACTCCTTCCAGCCAACCCGTGGAATTCGCCAAGGTGATCCGCTATCCCCTTATTTGTTCTTATTTGTGGCTGATGGTCTGTCTGCTTTACTGAAAAGAGAGGTGTCAAATGGAGCCATTGAACCAGTTAAAGTGTCTAGAAGGGCGCCGGAAATATCCCACCTTTTGTTCGCAGATGATAGTCTTCTCTTCTTCAAGGCCAATGTACAAAATGCTGAGAAGGTGATGGAGGTACTCGGTAATTATTGTGCTGCGACAGGGCAACTTGTTAACCCGGCCAAGTGCTCATTATTGGTGACTGAAAGTTGCCCAGAAGATACTGTGGAGCAGCTTAAACAAATTCTACAGTTGCATCAAGTCTCATTTGAGCCGAAGTATCTCGGTTTGCCCACTCCAGAAGGACGGATGAAAGCAGAACGTTTTCAGCCATTACATGAACGGCTTGCAAAACGTACCACGGCGTGGTGGGAGAAGGACATGTCGTCTGGGGCTAAAGAAGTGCTTATAAAGGCAGTGGCGCAGGCTATCCCAACATACACAATGAGTGTTTTCAAACTCCCGGATGGGGTGTGCGACGAAATGGAAAAGTTGATCAGGAATTTTTGGTGGGGATCGAAGAAGGGGAAAAGGAGAACGCATTGGGTTGCCTGGGAAATGTTGCTGAAGTCCAAATATAGAGGTGGGCTTGGTTTTAAGGACCTGAGGCTGTTTAACCAAGCTATGCTAGCTAGACAGGCCTGGAGATTGATTGAGTTTCCTGACAGCCTATGTGCACAAGTCTTGAAGGCCAAGTATTATCCTAATGGCAACCTGGCCGACACATGCTTTCCCTCTGTTCAGTCACCGACGTGGAGAAGTATTGTGTATGGACTGGACCTGCTCAAATCTGGGCTAATTTGGAGAATAGGGGGACAAAGTCAGAATATGGCGAGATAACTGGCTGCCTCGGCCGACAACACTGAAGGTGTTAGGAAAGAAGAGAGCATGCAGGCTCAAGTGGGTTTCACAACTCATTAAACCTGACCAGTCATGGGATGGTGTCCTGCTATCTAAGTTTTTCAAAGGGCCGGATGTTGTTGAGATTATGAAACTGAAACTGCCACAAAATGATCAGGATGACTTCCTAGCTTGGTTCTATGAAAAACATGGCATTTTCACAGTTCGTAGTGCTTACCGGCTTGCAGTCCAGCTGAATAGTGATGGGCAGGGATCGAGTGCACAGGAGCCAGGGGTTAGGCCGATGTGGAAGAAATTGTGGAAAGTACCAGTCCCTGAGAAGGTTAAAATATTTGCTTGGAAGGCAATAACAGGCTGCTTGCCAACCAAATGTAATAAGAAGAAGAGGAAGCTCGAGAAGGAAAATGTGTGCAATATTTGTGGAACTGAAGCTGAGACGGAATATCATGCCTTGATCCGATGTCCACATGCATGGCAGCTGCGCGAGGCGATGAGGGACCATTGGAGCCTGCCGAGAGATGAGGACCTTCAGAATACAGGACCGGATTGGATGTTGCTAATTATTGATCGACTCTGTGAGGAGGAGGCAGCACTATTCATCCTGTTGTTGTGGAGAATATGGTTCATCCGGAATGAAATTGTCCATCAGAAACCCCCAGGCACTTTAGCAGGGTCAGTGCACTTCCTCTGTAATTACAGTGAAACACTGTTCAATGTTCGGCAATGGGATGGTGTGGAGATTTCAAAAGGAAAGAAGCCGCTGCTGTCTGCCGCTGAGCGAAAGAAGGTTAGAAGGCTGGACTCGCATGCTGTGCCTAAATGGTCTTCGCCTCCTGCTGGTTGGGCAAAAATCAATGTTGATGGAGCATACTCGCCAGACTCCGGGAAAGCAGGCGCCGGAGTGATTATCAGGGATGAAGATGGACGGGTCGTCCTTTCGGCATGGCGCGCTTTATTCAGATGCTCTAGTGCGGAGGAAGCTGAAGTGGAGGCATGCTTGGATGGCCTTCGGCTAGCAGCGGATTGGGTTCGAAAGCCGGTGATTGTGGAGTCGGATTGTGCGGGACTCGTTAAGGCCCTTATATCAGAGGGTAGAGATAGATCGCTTCTCAGTTTCCAAATAATTGAAGTGAAGAATCTCAGTCGGAACTTGCCAGAGGTGAAATTTCTGGCCGTGAAGAGAGAACTGAATATCACTGCTCATGAGCTCGCGCAATTAGCTAAGCGCACAACTCACACCGCGGTGTGGCGAGGGCGCATACCTCATTGTATCGAGCATCTGATTGCTCCTGATTGTAATCCTAATCTTGAGTAATCAATAAAGTTCTCTATTCACACAAAAAAAAAAGTTTTGGCACGGTGCAGCAACGGCAACCCCAGGGAGCCTGATGAAGATTCTGTTTGTTCCCGAGTTTTCGCGAGGCCGAGCCGCCGACGCATCAAGCTGCCCCGTGCCACCGTCCAAGTCTCCACAATCGCACGCAAGTCAAGCTTCGGTCGATGTGGAAAAGTACGTAATTAGCAAAGCTATAATTAACAAAACCATGACCAACACGTCTCTGAGTTGTTTTTTTTATGGTTTTTCATTCCTTTTAACGTTGTTTCACAAAGGCCCAACACGTCTCTGAGTTTCTTTTGCACGTCAAAAGAAAGAAAAATTAACGCACAACACGTTCTAATTGTTTTTACGTTAAAAGGAAACAAAACCATAACAAAGGAATGCGCCTTCCGCGTGAATTTTCAAGTCTTATGATCTAATCTAATCCAATATGTTGCCGCCACGTCTCCTGGACGTGTTCTACCAAAACATTGATTTGTTTCACGTGAAGTTTTTCTCTTTTTTTATGTTACAAGGCAGGAAAATGAACCGATCGACACGTCTCTGGACGTCAACATGCATGGATTTTTTTGTTCAATTGGAGATCACGTACGTTGGTATTTCTAATTTTCACGTCATCATATTTCTGATTTCGCTCTACGCGGCGCTTGTCTCCTCCGACTCTTCCGCAACCGGATACCGCAGATTTTGTGGAATACGTACCTTGCAGGTGTGCCGGGTCGTCGTTTGCGAGCTCCTGCCGCCGCGGCCGGGCTAGCTATCGTCGTCCAAGATGGCGTACGCGCGTGGCGCGTCCCCAAGCCACGGCCAGAGAAACGTGTCGGCTACATGAGAAAATTCACGTGACACGATTCACGGGAAAAAAGTCGACTTAATCAATTGGTATTCACGTGCATGAGGAAATGTTTTCACGTTGGATATTCACGTGTGATATTATTCTCTCGATCAACAAAATCTGCAACCAACCATATAGTCGGCCACCAACCGGACATATACTCTTTCTAGGCGCCGCATGCATGGAGCATGAGTGTACGACATGTTCGCATAGGCACCTTTGAAAATCAATTGCCAAAGGCTACTTTAATTTGACTTCGTGCATTATAAAAGGCCAACCGCGCCCAAGATGGTCGATGGGCATTCAGGTACGACGACACTGCTGCAGTAGTGCAAAAACAACACAGGCAACAACAACTTAAATAATACTCCTAATAATAATACTTACATCAGCGCAGAGCACTTAGATCGATCCAAGCAGGAAAAGGCCAGCCATATCGAGATGGGCCCTGTGAGCGCAGACCTCCCCGTGATCGACCTCGAGTCCACCGACATCGTCGCCGCCACCAAATCCATCCGTAAGGTACGTATATACGGTCTGCGCTGCAGCGCCGAGCATTATCCATTATGTGCGTTAATTTACCATGCATTGTATGGTCTGATTGGTTATATATGCTTATGCATGCAGGCGCTCGTGGATTACGGCTTCTTGTACGTGATCAACCATGGGATCGATGACGCCACCATGAAGAGCGTCTATGCCGAGAGCAAGAAGTTCTTCGAGCAGCCCATGGAGGAGAAGATGGCGCTGGAGAAGAACAGCAGCCACAGAGGATATATTCGCCCTGACTTTGAAGGCTTCGAGGCCGATGCTGGCGGCAAGGGTGAGAATAATCTAGCAGCAGCTGGAAATATCTACGAATGCTTTATTTCCAGACAGTCAATCTAGCTGTAACAGATTTACATCGGCGAATTTATTCATGTTTTTTCTTTACCCACAGAGTGGAGTATATCAAAGCGTTCTATTTCATAGTTATAATAACCATATTAATTCGTATAAAACACCCAACCCAATAGAGGTCAAGCAATTTACTTATTTTGTGTATCAACAGAGGAGAGTGGAGTATATCAAAGAGTTCTTTTTTCATCACATTTATATCAAAGAGTGTATCAAAGAATTCATTTCTTTTCTTCAGTTTGTAACATTAGCTGACAATTTTTCTCCAAAAAAAAAACATTAGCTGACAATTGTTATGATCTACACATATAGGAGACTTATTGGAGTGTTTCCACATTGGGTCCGACAAATCGAAGGATGTGAATCAGTGGCCATCTGCAGGTACTAATTTGCTTACCAATTAAGCCGATATATACGATGTTCTCACATCGATAAACTTCAGTGTCCTAGAGCTTAAAATCCCCTTTTAAAATTATTTTCAGACCGCTTTCCATCTTGGAAGGAAACAATGGAGTCATACTATGATTGTGCGATGTGAGTTCTCCAGCATTATTTTCGTTAATCTGATCAAACTCTGTGTAGTGTTTTTTTCTAATATTTCGTTCTTGTATCTGGTGTTTTCTTGCCAACCCAGGGCAACTAGCAAAAAGATAATGTCCCTAATTGCTTTGAGTTTGGACCTTGATGCTGAATTCTTCTAGCCGGATGGATCCGAAACAATTCTTCGCCCAATACATTACTCAGGTACTTTATTGGACGCATATTACAAAAGAGTCTCAATGCATTTAACCACGGAGTTCACTTTTATATATATTTATTTATTAGGATAAGCTTCCATAAATTTGCGGTATCTATGAACAGTTACAATCTCTAGTCCTATTATTTTCCTTCTGACTTCACGTGCGTCGCGCCCTTCAAAACTTCGGCGCCGACAGGTGGTCCCCACTTATTCTCCGTTCCGCGCTCCGGTCGTCTCCGCTTCCCTCCCCACCCTAGCGCTAAGCAGCACGCCTCCCCCTCTTTTCTCTGAGCAAAAGCAGCTGCCTTGGTGCTCGCCGCTGAGGTCGCCCGCCTCCCTGACATCCGCGCGCCGCTCCAGAGAGCGCACTCGACGCCAAGCCCCGTGTTGCGGCGTCCTTCGGCGAGGAGACACGCAGCCGACCCATCCAAACCCTAGCCAAGGAAGGACCACTCCTCTTCGCGCTGCCGTCACCGTCCCCCACCCCGCCCTCTTGCTCCCCAATTTGTCCACGCGCCCGTTTAGCTTCCTGGTCCTGCTCGCCCCTAAGATCCAAGCCATCCCTGCTCGATCTGTGCCGCCACCACCGCTCCGACGCTGGTGCGGGCAAAAGGATGGCGAAGACCTGGGTGCAGGCAACTCGTTAAAGAGCGGCCGCGCCGAGCTGCACGGCGTGCAAGCAAGGGGCCACCGCCGTCGAGTTGCATCTGTGAGGCGGCAGGGTGCTCGGCCAATCGTGCCGAGCGGCGGGCCGTGTCCTGGTCGCGTGGGAGCGTGGCCTCTCCCGCTCCCAGG
>LAPY01001771.1:92808-103159 GCA_000970635.1 Eragrostis tef
CATCATCATCACCTAACACAGTTGTGCTACTCCCAACCCAATATCACGCACATCATCAAACTCATTTAACACAGTTGTAAAGCATATATGTGAATAAGGTGTGGCAATGTAGAGACATTGCAAGAGGTCCTAAGCAATCTAGTAACAAGGTGAACGTGCCATCTTGAAAATGATGGAACAATCCTAGGGTTAACAAGGTGACAGGTAAACAAGAATTCAAATATCAGTGCCTAAGCAGTGGCACTAATATCGGCAAGCAAATAGGATCATAACTACACAAGCAATAAAATAACAAGTAATACATAATACGAGAATAGGTCATATGGGTGCATTGCGAAAACAGTAGGTTCAATCATGATCAAGGTCTAATCTTGAATCAACTTCTGGGTCTTCTGTCAAGGTCGATGTCTTCAAGTCCGTCCTCTTAGCTTGTATCTTCCAACTCGTCTTTGAGGCTTGAACTCTTCTTGATCTTCTTCAAGCTTGGATTCCTCTGGCTCGTCCTCGAATATCACGTAAGCTAGCGCATAGAAACATTACATATAAACAAACTACCGCAAAAGAAATAAAGATTGAAAATAACCAATAAGATCCAATTAACTCCAATAAGAATCGATAAAATTCCAAGAAAATAATGGGTTATGCAGTATACAATTAGTTATGAAAGATTGTTTATTACAAGTTATTCTCATGGCCCTACAAGAGCCATATTCACCTAGACAAACTATTAATTATCTAATGTTTCTTAAAAAAAATGCAGGGGTGCAAGGTTTTGCATGAAACATTATTTACTAAAATCCTAGAGTGAAGATTATGAGATGCACATGCCTTAATGATGGTGATTGCGTGCATATCTAATATGTAAGTTTCTAAATTATTTCTATTAAAGAACATGCAAGCAATTGTTTAATTATATGAACTATGCATTGCGAGCATATGTAAGCATGCACTTATATGCAAGGTTAGGTATGCAAGAGTTTAAGGAACTTTCATGCATATATTTGATATGATTAGTTATTTTCTAGTTTAGGTTCTCTACATGTCATCTATTTGAGGAAGGTTACTAAAGTATTTAATATGTGCGAATGCATAAACGAGATTATAAATAAAGGCATGCTATGCATGTTTTCTTAGGGTATCATGATATGCACTAGCTATCACTATGGGTATGCACATGTGAGCATAGATAGACAATTATATGAAAGAGCATGTGTTGCTTATAAACGTGTGTGAGTTGTTGGTATGAACGTGGCTCGTGCATGTGATCATGCATGGAATGTATGCACCATTGCAATTAAAAGAGCGAAAGAACAACAACAATAAGAACCAAAGAAAACCGCATATAACAAGATCGATAAGCCGAATAGGTTTGGTGGAAGTCGATAGCCATACGGGATTAGGTTCGATTAAGCAATAGCTGAACTAGGTTATGGTTGAATCTAGGTCACGATGGAAAGATGACACTATGCTTTGATGTGGAATGATACGGCAAGATGGGCTAGGTTAAATGCTAGAAGGTGAAGGAACATTTGCGCTATGCAAGGTAGGCAACAAATGATTTATCGAGATGGGATTTATCGAACGAGAGGGGATCTTAGGGCATTGGATGGCTTGTAGATCTGGTCTGGAACTTAAAAGTAGTACCAAAAGATTCTACGCATTTCTACGAACGCGTGAGCTCAAGAATCGCTCAAAACGGAGCTAGGGTTGAAAAGATATAGGCAATTAAAGATTGTAGGTGTTTGTTTGTAATTACAGAAAGGTTTTAAGTTCTAGGGACCTATCAGGGACCTTGCTGTAAAAAGGTAGGGGCTAAAAGGTAATTACGAAAAGTATAAGGTCTTTTCTGTAAAAAGACGAGACCTAAACAGCATTATTGGAAAGGTTAGGGGCCTATTTGTAAAATGCACAGGGTCTGGGATTTCTAGAATTATTTTTTTAAAGCAAAAGGTGTGGACCGGGTCCACGGGTACCGTGGCTCGGGTTCACGTTCCATGGTGGACCGATTGGATCTGGGTCGTTGGATGGAAAATGGAGGGGTCGAGATTTAATGTAGCGAAGGGGTACGGGGCAATCTAATCTAAGCCGTTGGCTGTGGAATAGATGGCTGAGGATGAAGGGGGAGAAGCACGGCGGCCGGCGACGACCGGGCGGCGCGGGTGGCGGCGGCGACTCGACGGAGTTGGCCATTCCGGCGCTCCGGTAGCTTATCCGTGATGAGGAGAAGTCCAAGAGAGAGAAGGAGACGGCGAGCTCACCTGGAGGGATTATCGACGACGCGCAGGAGCGGAGATGCGTCGACGACGGCGAGGCACGGAGAGCGGCGGTGGCGCTCCCCGGGCGCGGGCAGGCGAGGTGTGCGACGATGCGGCGGAGCCGGCGCGCGTGCGAGGCGAGCGAGACGAAGCCGGGAGAGTGGTCGGCGTCGTGCTACGCGGAGGTGGGCGTCGGCACAGCTAGGGTTTGGGCTCGGGAGCGGCGGCGGCTTCTGGGAAAGGGAAGAGAGAGCGGCGACCTCAAATTTATAGGGCAAGGTGACGTGCGGGGCAAGGAGGGACTGAGAAGGCTTCGAGGGAAAGCATCGCCGGAGTAAAGGCGGGGTACGGCGGCCTTATCAGGTGTCCAATGACGGCGGCGACATTATCCGATAAGGGCCTGCGGCGGCTCGTGTGAATGCGGTAAAAGATTGCGGCGGCGTTGTCGTGGAGCGGTTGGCAGCTAGCGGGCCAGCGCGGCATCGAGCTGGAGCGGAGCGGAGGCACGTCGGCGGCGGCGTCGGCGAGCTCTTGATGAGCTGGAGGTAGGGGACGACGTGGCTGGGCTGGGCCAGGCTTCAATGGGCCGTAGCAGACCGGAGAAAAGAAAGAAAGGATACGGCCCACTCGGGGGAGAAAGAGGGAGGGAGAAGAAGAGATGGGCTGCACCGCTATGGGGAAGAAGAGGGAATGAGCCCGAGGGAGGTTTGGAAAATAAAAAGGCTTTTCTAATTCTGGTTTAACGAATTTGGCTCAAATTTGAAAATGATTTCAAATTTGAGAGAGAGAAAGGGGAAACACCAACACCAAAAAAAAAGGCTGGGCCAGGCTTCAATGGGCCGTAGCAGACCGGAGAAAAGAAAGAAAGGATACGGCCCACTCGGGGGAGAAAGAGGGAGGGAGAAGAAGAGATGGGCTGCACCGCTATGGGGAAGAAGAGGGAATGAGCCCGAGGGAGGTTTGGAAAATAAAAAGGCTTTTCTAATTCTGGTTTAACGAATTTGGCTCAAATTTGAAAATGATTTCAAATTTGAGAGAGAGAAAGGGGAAACACCAACACCAAAATCAAAATAAAACTCCAGGAATGCAAATGGTGATATTTGGTGCATGTTTAAATTCAATATTTTGAATTTGAGGTGAATTCGCTAGGGTTTAACATATAACTATTTTAATTTGTTGTAAATTCCAAAGTTCAATCTTTTAGTAAATATTAAATGTAAACAAACACTTGAGCACAGATTTTATATTTTGAAAATTTCAGATTCACCTAAGTTGAATTATTTTAGTTACTTTTATTTTGAAAATCTTGTGAAGGAAAGAAATAAACAAAAATTCAAAATCGGAGTGATTTTTATTCCATTTAATTGTTGATTTGAAATTTGGGGTGTTACAAAAATGCTCTCGAAATGTCTGTCACTCCGTTTCGAGCTTCAGAACGGTCTGGTCTCATTGTCAAGATTACGTCATTTATTGAATTCATCACTTGAGAGGAATCATTAGTAGGAGACCCATTTTTTTTGAGTTAAGTGTGACTGGAAAAGCTTGTATAAACATTTGTTATCACAGATAATCATATCGTAAATGATTACCATCGTCTTTAAATAACTGATTAAAGATAGCAGAATTGTTCAGAAATCAGGCGTATATACCTTACTATTAACTAATTTGAGCCTTTCACAATCAGTTGTGGGATTATAGCTTTTTTTTTGCGAAGAATTTTATAGCTTATTATTCGGGCTTCCATTGGACTTGTCGTAGGCTATTGATACAATAAGCTTTGCTCTTCACTTTCATTCATCTCTGCTTGAATAAGAGGGCAAAGTTCATATCACTCCACTGATTGTCCCCAACAAGACGCTGCTCCGTGAGATCAGCTTGGGTTCAGTTGTATCCACTCACTCCTAACACTACCGGAAATTGAAGTTTTGCCGAGTGTCACAGCACTCGGTGAAGCCCTTAAAACACTTGGCAAAGCGTCAAACTCAGTAACATGAATATCATTTTTTTCATTCACTCGATTCCATTATTCGAATCATTTGCAGTTCAATTTTGACTTATCACCAAAAATTACAGTTAATGACTAATTTGGAAAAAGGATTGGAAAATGTACCAAAATAAATAACTAAATTTAGCAAAAGGATCAGAAAATACAACACAAGGCAGAAATACTTCAAGTGTCGTATCCAGCAGTGGCAAAAGTTCTATCAGGAGTAGAGATAAAGACGAAGCAGTGCAACAAAATAATTCTATTGGGAGTAAATAAGTCGTGGTGTTTGTAAAGGATAATATGCCTGAATAAATGTCTTGGACAAATTCGAATAGAAAAAATGAGCTTATTAAGTGGCCCGGCTTGTGTCACATATATCAAAGGGGAAAAACTAATCCATATGTGTAAAACATTCGCCTTCTTTCAAGGAACAGAAGAAGATACTATGTTTCAGTGGTCTTTAAGGCTAGACTCAATGATAAGTTTTATTTTGGTGTTTCCAAATATGCCACATAATCAATAAGGCATTTTGGTTGAAATAAGACGCAATAGCATTGTTTTATTTTGTTGTTTTGAAGCAGTACATGAAAGACACAAATTTCCTTGGACATATTAGTTTCATCAAGATGAAACCTTTTCATGTCTCTCATCTTTAATCCCTCACAGCATCAAACAAAATGATGACATGACATCTTATTTAATTAAAATGAAACTCTCATTAGGTGTAGCTTAAGTGTCACAAATATTTCAAAGAAGGTGAAGAAGTTTACTTGGTTTTTTGTTTCGAGTAAGTGCAGAGTGTCTTGTTGAGTCATGTGCATTCTCGTCGAACCCTAAAGAGAACATCGCTATCTTTTGTTAAACCAACCCACAACAGTCGAATGAGCAGGATAAAAAGTAATATGAGTTTCGATGTAGCTCCCTTAAAATCTCTAAAATATCATATTTTCTCCTCATCAGCTGTCTAAGATTTTGAAAATCTCTCGGTTATATTTTCCAAATAAATTAATTTAGATATGAAACTTTTTTTCTCTTTAAGATGGAACTTTCTTTTATCAAAGTAAGAACATTTAGTGATGTGGGTAGCCTTTACTAGAACCTTTTCTTTTCAGTGTGGAATATTTTTTCTGCAAGGATGCAACTTTTCGAATGAAGCCGGAACAAACTGAATCTACGCCTGGAACTTTTTATAGAAAAATAATTGTTTTTGAAAAAAAAAGATGGAACTTGTCAGGTACATGAGGAACTTCTTTTATACGAAGATGGAATTGTTTTGAATTGACTGAGAGATCATACTATGAGTCGCCTGGTAGTGTGACACGCCCTAAAAGCATATACATCCATTTGGAGTTGTAGTACAATATACATGTCTATCAACGGCTTAAACTTTTGTTTGTGCTAACTGCATTTTCTTCTCTTTCTGAATCCAGTTTGCGATGGAGCCTTGCAGCTGGTCAGGCGCGTGAGCAGCCCACCTGCCCAGGAAGTCTGTGACCACAAGAGACCACGTCTCCACCTTCTCGTCCGGTCGTTGCAGACGGTGTCCTCTCCTATCTTTGCGCAAGGTTCTCCTTGGTGTAAACTTCTCTGCCTGAATGTATGCGCCACCATGTCTGGACCTCCAGATCATCTGATACACTGTTGCTCCTGCGTTCTGACGGAGGCAGTCTATGGCCTTTGGCAGCATGATCTCGTCTAGTTGTTCAAAGGAAATGTTTGCATACATGCCATTGTCATGTGGTTCTTGTCCATGAACCATCTCTAATCTCCACTGCATGCAGATCCCAACAAATATAGAAACAAATCTTCCTAAAATCATGGGGACCTATTACCCTAAGGAGGTAACATGTTAATGATCTGGTTAAAATAGACGGTCTACAATTATTTTTAGGTACTACCGTAAAAGTTGCCTCATACTATGAGTCGCCAGCTGGCAGTGTCAGACGCTCTAAAAGTATATATACATATATATACATCTTTTTTTGGTTGTATAGTACAATATACATGTATATCAACAGCTTAAACTTGTGTTGGTGCTAACTGCATCTTCTCTTTCTGAATCCAGTTTGCGATGGAGCCTTGCAGCTGGTCAGGCGCGTGAGCAGCCCACCTGCCCAGGAAGTCTGTGACCACAAGAGACCACGTCTCCACCTTCTCGTCCGGTCGTTGCAGACGGTGTCCTCTCCTATCTTTGCGCAAGGTTCTCCTTGGTGTAAACTTCTCTGCCTGAATGTATGCGCCACCATGTCTGGACCTCCAGATCATCTGATACACTGTTGCTCCTGCGTTCTGACGGAGGCAGTCTATGGCCTTTGGCAGCATGATCTCGTCTAGTTGTTCAAAGGAAATGTTTGCATACATGCCATCGGCATGTGGTTCTTGTCCATGAACCATCTCTGTTGCAGAACCCTCCACAGTGGACAGCATGCCTTCTGAAGAGGCGTGGGGTGAAAGGAGGAGTCTAAGCTTCACATATGAAAAATTATTGTTCCTCTTGTGCCCAGTTGGCACTGGGACATGGCCCTGCAAATACACTTTGATTACAGGTTCTAAGTTTATATCTTGCGGCAATGATGATGAGCTGATGTTGTTGTGGGCGCCATAGGCCTGTGTGTACCGATCATGTTGTTGTTGGCAACAGTGTGGATTTGGGCGAAACCATTTAGAGAAGATGGTGTAAAATTTTTCCCAGTGCCGTTGTTTTTGGCTAGAATCAACATATTGGACCCAGGAGAAGTCACGCATTGGCAGCTGAGCAAGCATTGTTGTGACTATGTCTGCCGTGGACTTGAAATGAGGTGTAAATAGTTTTAGACATCTGACTGCAATCCCCACTATGTCGGTACTCTCTGAAAGTCTCAAGAAAATAGTAAAGAAGAAGCTCTTCTCTGGGGCGTCGCCATCTATGACTACGTATAGCAGCCTGCCCTCCATCCCCAATGGGGTACTTATGGGCTGTACCATTATCAGATGGTGTTGGCTTCCTAACACAAGCTTATGCCTTATCATTTTGCCGGCAAAAAGGTGCCTGACAAGAGGATCAAAGAACATCAATTGTCGCGGTGTGCTACCAAGCTCTACGAATCTCATGAACTCGCTAACACCGTCTGCAAACCACTCAAATCTTCGAACGGTGGATGTGCTGAGCTCGCTGGTACTGTGATTACCATTAAAGATGGAGGAAACAAATGACCTGACGTTGTGAGAGATCCGGTTAGGAAAAGAGGAGTTTCTTACCCCTTCTTCCATTTCTTCCTCTTCATGTACACGCTGCTTGCACTTGCGTAGCGTCTCATCACACTCATTCACAGCTCGCTTGAGCTTGTTCTTCCAACGCAGCAATGGCGCGCTGGTGATGTTCCACCTTTCAGACGTTTCAAGAGCAGACTCTAGCCTGATGTGTGCCATCTCCAATCTCTCCATGTGTTCCTTGGGATCAGATCTCCCTTCATATGTAATGTTAGAAATAATTCCGCTAACCATCCCCTGGACCACCGCTGATCCAAGCTTGTTCGCCATTGAAAAACTTGTAAAATTCCTGCATGCTCAATAAGTGAAGTGTGCATTTAAGACAAAGAATGATTAGTATAAGTTTGCTCCTCTACGTAAGTTCTACGACGTACCAATCAATTCTTTCAGTGCAGCAGGGTAAGTGCAGAGGAAGAGATATCTCACGCTGACAAAGCTGAGTTAGATTACTCTGGTTGCACACAGAAGCAAGTGTTCGTCATGCAAGCGGCAAGAATATATTTGTAGTCTCACCTGGCCGAATGTGGAAGTTGGGACCCACTAATAGCCAGCCCTTGCCCGGCGATCATATTGCAAGTTTCCAACTCAGTCTCATTCCCAGTAACTGACTCTGTACCGATACAGAAAGCAATCAGAACACAAGACTCGGCAAAGATTTTGGAGAGGGACACTGAGGATCGGAGAAGCGTCAAAGCGAACGATTCTATCAGGACTGATTCCGCCTGCTGCAGTGTAGTCAGAGACAGTTAGGATCTTGTCCAATGTAAAAGCCTACCGTATTCATTCCTCTCTTTAGCACAAACATAACAAAAAGTATTACATATGATTGAGGAAATAGCGTAGGAAAGCAAGTTAAAATGAAAAAAAAAATGTATAAATATATATATACTGTGACGCCATACTATTTCAAGTATATATATTTTTACAGAGGACGGATCAACTTACCATAGGTGGCGTGAGGACCCGGGCTTGAAGCTTGGCAAGTCTAGCAAGCACATAATAAGGAACTAACACAAGTGAACAAGTGCATGTCTTGATCAGTGAAGAGAAATTACAAGATAGCGATGGCTGTGAAGTGCATGTCTTGATCAGTGAAGAGAAATTACAAAGATAGTGATGGCTGTGAACAAGTGCATGGTCGTGCAACAGGTCGAGTCAAGAGTTGTGCCTGCTCGCAGCTAATAGTGTCGTGATTCTTCTGGATACCGTACTACGAGGGATACCAAAGGCAATCAGAATAGTCAGGTAAAGGTGAAAGGATCCCCATATGTGTGCACAGACTATGACTATTAAACTGACTTGTTGCACGGCGCCCTATGGGTCCTCCCAAAGTCTGCCCGTCTCTATTACGATGGAATTTAAAGACCACCACTCTCAGACTTCTCTTGGCCCGTCCACCACGGTGCATTATGATGCAGGCAGACGCGTCGCAGTGGAAACCCGGAGTAGACGTCAAACGAACACCATGCATGGCAAAACTAGGCCAGTTTGGTCAGCAAAATCACCATCCAATACTCCGAGGGAGAGAGAAAAAAAACGCTATCGTGAATTCAAAAACCACGAATGGCCGGTTTTGTAAATGAGGGAGGAGAATCGGAGTACCAACTTTGCATTCAAGTATGAGTTAACTAAATAACCCCAGAAATTCTCAAATGAAGACAAACATGAGAACTCAAAGTGGTCACAATTGAACATAGACCTCTAAATAACCCCAGAAATTCTTGTTTATTGCACGTCTAAATTCAGTGTGTTGCTTGTTGTTTGCGAATCCTGAAGTTTATTTTTGAGAAAATGTTTTATATGATTAAGTAATTACACCAGATTTTAAAAGTAAATATTTCAAGATAAATCCTGAAATATCTAATTATTTTAAACAGTTAGGGTTGAATTTTTTTAATTATGCTAAGTCAACAAAATTTTCCTGAGACCATGATACAACTTCAGTACTCATTAAATGAAATTGAGTTGGCTAGACTATTTAAAATAGCTTATTTCTTCAGGAAAATTTGATGCATGTCACTGTGAAGCCTCCTCTAAAATCTTATTACAAAACATTCGTATGCCTATCTGTTCATTATATACATTTCTATGCAATAGCTTAAAAGGTTGTTTAACTTATTTTTTCATGAAAGTAACGTGTCTCAAGTTGAGTTGATTATATGCCTAGTGTTTTTAATACATTTATGTTGTCAAGTACTCTCTTTGTTTTAAATACTTGTTCTCTAGGTTTTACTAAGATAAAAATTCTATCTTTGATCTCAATTTTATAGAAATTGTGATAATATTGTAGCGTCACCGCTATTCGCAGGATCGAGTCGGTACGTGCTGATGAACAGACACAACTGTACAACACATAAAGAGCACAAATTTTGCATATTTAAGTTATTACAACAAGTTTTGGATGGATTAAAACACGTGATAAATGAAAATCTACATAGGAAGGCATGCACCGGAGCTTGCCTGGCTCAGGAGCTATACTAGCTGTCAGCTACATGGTCAGTCTGCTGCGCCTCCTCCTGTCCCTTCTCCTCCCGCGGCCGGAAGTACGTCCAGTGACTCCGGAGTCATCTCTGTCACTACACGTTATGACAAGGCATTATGCAAGTTAGATGTAATAGTAATATGATGCAAAATGATTTATATTATTTAACGGGATATTTGTTTATACTGTAAGTGCAGAAGATTTAATTTTTATTATTAGTATTTCTTTCATTGACTCTTAATTAAGTTAAGTACATAATTTAGTTCAAGTTGGTTAATTAGAGTAATGCGCTTTCAAAACTTAGTTTATGTCCAGTGGCATTTTTCTAAAGATCAACACCACTGAAAGTGATTTACTGTGAAGTTTGATGATTTATTG
>LAPY01001772.1:30154-43773 GCA_000970635.1 Eragrostis tef
AAAGCAGTTCAATGGCAACAATAACATACAGTGCACTTTTATCTTGGCACAGAATACAACAATTGCTGCCGATGTACAAAAGCATGGTATCTGGTCTTTAGGTTAAGATACATAGTTCGCTTATTTATCGGCTAGTTGAGGAAAAGAACAGAAATGTTCATAACTTGAGCAAAGAAATCAACGGTAAAGGCTCTCAGATCTCAAGTTCTCAGCAATCTCAGTCTCCCACCGATCGCCATTCTCAAGCAGCTTCTCCTTGTCATACAGAAGTTCCTGCATTGATGCAATTCATGACTTCCCAGCAACAAACTGAAACAGGAAACAAATCCTGCAGTGGAATCAAGTGGTTTACCTCGTGAGTCTCAGTAGCAAACTCAAAATTAGGCCCCTCGACAATAGCATCAACAGGGCAGGCCTCTTGACAGAACCCACAGTAAATGCATTTGGTCATGTCAATGTCATATCTGCAAGATAAACAAATCATCAGAATTCAGATAAAGCTTGATTCCAGAGAGCAAATCATAGCTTCATAATACACAAAAAATCACAGGAGAACATCCATTTCATTACCTTGTGGTGCGGCGACTGCCATCCTCGCGTTCTTCCGCCTCAATTGTGATTGCTTGAGCTGGGCATATCTGAACATAGATAATTCCACGTGAGCAAGTGGTTTTTTCTCAAATAATCACGTATGTAAGTCGTTAACTGCCTCTTTAGTTACTATGAAAACCGTCATCGGTGCAACACAAACCCTACTGAGCCACACTAGTAAGAAAATCTAAAATTTCACTATACTTGTTTTACTAAAGCGTTTGGTATATGTCTCAAAAAAAAGCGTTTGATATATCTAGTACGAAATACCTGAGGATCATCACATTGAGCTTCATATATTGAATTACTGGTATCTCATAATTAAACATACGAAGTCCATTCACACATTTCTATGGCCACCTTATATGAGATCTATAAACCATGTAAGGATCCCCTAAAAAGGGGCAGCAAATATTTTTTAACAAACCAATAGGACAGAATTACAGGAAGCTGCAATGATTTTGTTCCTATTTCAAAGTTCAATTCAAAACAAGAAAACTATAAAATTAAACAACCTTATGTGAACTCAATAGAGTCTAAACCTCTAGGTTTGAATTCCTGGATTAGTAAAAAATATGAGATCCTGGAACCGCAGTTCTCACAAGTTCAATTTGTCCATTACCATTCCGGAAACAGAATTTGACTGGCTGATGGTTGTTTCTACTGCTCATCATTTTACTTCAGAAACTTTGAAGTTTAAACTAGGGATATAACTTACAGCCTCGCATAGTTTGCAAGCAATGCAACGCTCCTCCCCAGATTCATAGCGTCTGAGAGCATGCTCGCCACGGAAGCGGGGGCTCAGAGGGCCCTTCTCAAATGGATAGTTAATCTGCAGGGTGGTAAGATAAAAACAGTCAATACATGTACGCAAGGAGAGCACGAATAAAAGCTAACATCAAATCATCACTTACTGTAACTTTTCTCTCGAAGAAGTACTTGAGTGTCAGCATCAAACCACGGACCATTTCAGTCAAAAACAATGTATTGATGCTCCTTTCAAAAACTGAAGAAAGAAAGTTTGAAATGTTCAAAATTGCCGTGGACCATAATATTATCCTACCCTGCACAAAGAGAAACATCAAATGGACACTCACCAGCATTCCAGTCTTTTGCAATCTCCTTTGCCAGCTGTTCTTTCTCCTCATCCTCTGGTAAACAGGACAAAACACTTTTAGAACCATGGCTCCAGACAAATTCCAATTAAGATGCACTCAAACAAAGATCATGGAACCCGAAGTCTCAAAAAGAGCTCATAGAGTATTTCCAATATTTCATCCTCAGCTTCTAATTCAAGTTCATCAAGCTATCCTAGAATAATCAGGACGGCAAGGCACTACTTCATGATTT
The DNA here is from genome assembly GCA_000970635.1 of Eragrostis tef. Lineage (NCBI taxonomy): Eukaryota > Viridiplantae > Streptophyta > Magnoliopsida > Poales > Poaceae > Eragrostis > Eragrostis tef. The sequence goes on from LAPY01001772.1 coordinate 32,096, forward strand.
AATGTTGGTTGAAACTTGAAAGATACAAATAATTTGTAGTCTACGACATAGCCCAAACAGTTCATTTTACTGCTCTAAAGCATTATCCCATAAACAGAAGAAGCGCACTAATTATCTGCCAACCGAAGTTTGAAACATATAGCTTCAATGGAATTCGACGAATAATCCATCATCATTTCTGATTTGAAGTTCAGCAAGCTATCCTGTTTGATCAGGTCATATTATTGATGGGAAGTAATAGGTTCACTCTTAATTCACAGCTCTTCCCCACGAATCGAAGCATATAGAAAACCACTACAGCATGAATAACAGCTTCTATGTAGTCCTGGTACTGCAAAATGACCCAACAGAAAAGGTGGAGAGTGACGACCTTTGAACCTCTTGGGCGCCCCTGCGTTCATGTAGGTCCGGAGGTGCCCCTGCATCGCCGACGCGGCCGGCCCGAGTTGCGCCTGCAAAACAGAACCAGCGCCGCGGAATCACACAAACGGCACTGGACCAGCGCCACTGAACGAGAAGCTTCGATCTGAGAATCCGCAAACAGATTGGGGGGATCTGGGAGGGCGGATGGGGAAGGTAGGGTTCCGTACCGTCTGCCTGGCGCGAAGCCTCGCCACGGAAGCGGGGGCTCAGAGGGCCCTTCTCAAAAGGATAGTTAATCTGCAGGGTGGTAAGATAAAAATAGTCAAAACATGTACGCAAGGAGAGCATGAATAGAAGCTAATAGCAACTCATCACTTACTGTAACTTTTCTCTCGAAGAAGTACTTGAGTGTCAGCATCAAACCACGGACCATTTCCGTTAAAAACAATGTATTGATGCTCCTTTCAAAAACTGAAGAAAGAATATTAGAAATGTTCAAAATTGCCGTGGACCATAACATTATCCTACACAAGGAGAAACAATATATGGAAACTCACCTGCATTCCAGTCTTTTGCAATCTCCTTTGCCAGCTGTTCTTTCTCCTCATCCTCTGGTAAACAGGAGAAAATCCTTTTAGAACCATGACTCCAGACAAACTATAATCAAACAAAGATCATGGAATTCAAAGTATAAAAAAGAACTCATAGAGTATTTCCATTATTTCATCCTCGATTCGAGTTCATCAGACTATCCTAAAATAATCTGGACGCAAGGCACGACTTCATGGTTTAATGTTGGTACTAGAAATTCACAAATAATTTGTAATCTACGGCCTATCCTAAACAGTTCATTTTACTGTTCTAAAGCATTATATCCAATAAACCGATGGAGCACACTAACCACCTGCAAACCGAAGTTTGAAACATATATCTCAAACGGAATTCAATGAATAATCTATCATCATTCTGAATTGAAGTTCAGCAGGCTATCCTGTTTGATCAGGTCATATTATTGGTTGAACCTGGAATCACAACTAACAGGTCCATCCTTAATTCAAGCTGTTTCCTGCAACTAGCAACATATAGGAAACTACTACAACCTGAATCACAGTTTCTAGGTAGTCCTGATACTACGAAATGGCCCAACAGAAAAGGGGAAGAGTGGCGACCTTTGAACCTCTTGGGCGTCCCAGCGTTCATGTAGGTCCGGAGGTGGCCCTGCATCGCCGACGCGGCAGGCCCGAGTTGCGCCTGCAAAAACACCAGCACCACGGAATCACAAAAACGTCACCGGACCAGCGCCACAGAACGGGAAGCCTCGATCTGAGAATCAGCGAACAGATTGTGGGGGATCTGGGAGGGCGGATAGGGGAGGTAGGGTTCCGTACCGTCTGCCTAGCGCGGAGCGCCTGCGCTGCCTGCCGGGCTAGGAGCGCCGCCATGGTGGAGCGACGTCGTCGGCGACGAGGCGGAGGCGGTGGTGGGCTCGGATCGAAGGGACGCGGTGTAGTTGCCGGCCGGGCTGTGCGGGTTAGTGGCTGCGGAGATGGCCGGGTGGAGGAGGAGGAGCAGGACGCGATGCCGCTTTGCGAGTGGACCGGGCTGGTGTGTGGGCTACGTCTGGTAGGGATGAAATGGCCCAGACCGAACAAGGCGGTTTGCTTGTCTGCCGGTTCAGCTGGCGTGGCCGCCGACTAGCACGGACAGCCGGTTTGGGCCTCTGCTGCTGTGCTGGTTGCCGCCTGCTCAACGCCCCCACGCAGGGTGGCGTCTGCTTGGAACTTCAACGCCTCAACGGTGCGGTGAGTGCGGTGACTGAGCGGAGAACAAGGCAGTGTACCGTGCACACGACACAACGGTGCCTTCCCCTCGCCCCCGTGGTTCTTCGACCCTGATGGTTTTTGTCGGAATACTCGGTAGCAATGCCATTGAGTAGGTGATGATCTCATGGTCAGCCAAGACCTATGGATTGTTTGTAAGAATTGTCGAGGATTGCAATGGTTGGGGAACTTTTCTATAATGAGATTTTGGAACACAGTATTAGACAAGCAAGTTAAACCAACGAGCTGAAAACTAAGCTTGGTTGACTCGTAAGAGCCGAGCCGAGAGAAAAGCCACACGGCGGAACGCTAAAATGATTTATGTTCCCTGTGACATTGTGAATATCATGCTTGCTCCTTTATTTCCTTCTGGACAAAATTATTGAGGGGACTACCGAAGGACGACTTAATCCGCGACGTGGAACTTGCTGAACACGGTGGCAAAGATGAACGAGACACAGAACGTGGCCTCTGCTGGGGTGAGCTGACTGGTGCTGCTGCAGATGAAAAACACAGAGAACGAAGATGAGGATGAAGAACGTGATGAATGATGCCTTTCCAAGTCTCTTCTATCGCGCAATGTCTCAAGTCAACTATTTTCGCGTATTTGTTAGCCTTAATTCTAGTCTCGAAACTGAGAAGTTTTTGTCTAGATCCTAGCTTTTGTTTATCTTTTCTGTCTCATACTAAAAAACTCTCGAGATGTAAACGATGTACTTTGGTTTTCGTTATCATCATGGAAAGGGGCAATGTCCGTGTCAAAAAAATTTCACCCAAGCCAATCTTTTAAAATCAACATTAACGCATACGCATATAACTTCGACTGAGCCGAGTGCAACAAGCACACGACTAACACGCATACGATTAGTCGTGTGTGTGTGTGTGTGTTTGTACAGCCAGAGGATATCTGGACACTCGCGGCCCAACCACTGGACTAGACTCCTTTTTTCTTCGAGACCGTGGGTAGTGTGGACTAGACACTTACAAAACACACCGCCAGTTGGAGCCGAGAGCGCCTCGGCATGTTTTCTGAACTTCATTAATTTGGTGGAGTTCCTTGGATTTTTTTTTGTTTGAAGGCTTGGTTATCAATTCAGATTTGCCTTCTCCGTTGAATCCCACTTCAAAGCCATTGATTGTACAGCACAACGATCTCCAAAGCTGCTGGAGATCATGTCCACAGCGAACTAATTCACGGCGACAATAAGGTCAAAACCATTTTTTTCACTTGCATACATACGAAGTACTCCTATATTATATCTCGCTCATTTGCTTTCCATTATTTCTGCTCAAGCTATGTTATGTACAAAACGATATACAGGTAAAATTACTCTACATGAGAAATTATAGTTACTATATATGAACCTGCTCCATTCCTTTTCAATGGGTGAAGCTTTCACCCGATAAACTTAACGCTTTAAGGGGGTAATAAGGTATCTACATTTGTTTATTCAATGTTACAACCCTTCTATCCAGTTGGGGGACAATTACAACGGAGCCCTTTGGGCTCCAAGAGAGACTGCTCCTACAACCCAAGCACATCGAACTCATGGGGCATGTAATCCTCGCTCGGACGATAGTACTTGTTGGGCGAATACAGAGCGAAGTTCGTCACCTGGCTGCTGTACAGGCACGCAAACCTCTCGACCTGCAGAAATAAGCGAAAACAAGACCTTGTGTCAATCACACATTACTACCCATAACATTTTGTGGTTAATGCCAAGTGTGGGCAACACATTATGGTACCTGATGAGCAAATCGGGAGTTCTGGAACCCGGTCTTCATGAGCTGTCCCCACACCTTGTGAAACTGAAGTCGAATATGAAAAAGAAATTGATTAGAATGAAACCAAGTGTTCCGGGGCACATTTGTAGACAATGTAGATGGCAAATTACCTTCTGGTGATGCTGGCGCTGAGTCTCTTGGTGAAGGCGCCGAACATGTTCTCGCTTTTCCTGCAAAAAGATGGATGAAAATCGCACAAGTTGAAATTTAAGGCAACCAATAAAAGGGGTGGTATAGAAGTTGCCACTGTTCCTCTTAAAATGCACCAATGATGAGCAGAAGTTTTACATACATAAAGTAGTACAACCTATTCTACAATATACTATGCCTTTTATTTTGACTCGTGGGGGTTACATTATTAACATGAGCAAATTAATCACTCTCACAGTTAATATATCTACCAATTGACAATTAAGTAAATCAGAACAAGGACTTACCAGCAGATTGTCATGTTCAGAGAACAGCTTTTCCCTTTGATCTTCTGTAAGATCATCAAATCTGTACAAAAATGAGGGGTTAGAATGGCAATTAATGGTGTAAAACACAAACAAATAAGGAAACCACTAACTGTCAAGAGAGAAAAAAAACTTGATTTATTTGCTGCAAGGAGTTCATTCTTAAAGCAGGAGTCTAGGTCCTAACAGGAAAGATATCTAAAATGCAGAACCGTAAAAATACAGTTTAACGTGACAAATTTTCTCAACTTACTTAAGAGACCATTCAAGACGATGGATTTTGTCTTCAATGGAATCACGCTCCATCCTAAGATGTCTAAGCTCCTGAAATGAATAACACAGAACTCATTGTTACGATACTGAATGTTAATATAGCTATCTCATTGTCAGGATACTGAATGCTAATCAATACCTTCCGAGTGGACTTTGACTCTGAAAGAAGCTTGACCTCGTGCTCCAGCTCTGGTATCACCAGCATAGTCCGCCAACCTATCAAAGAATTTCAACAGACATAAGCACTTAGGAAATGGATTGATAAAGTATTATAGTGGATAACTGCAATACTTAGGAATTTTGTGTGATACTGCTGAGAATGTGTGGTTTTGTGCACATGCCATCCCAAACTCACTATTTGTGTGTATGCCGCTAGAAAGTGACTCGCACACAAAATACACATAAGGGGCAGTGGCGCGGACACAAACACAAATAGAATATACACAAATGGAAAGGGACAGTACACACATACTTGAAAGTTGCAAATGAATTTCCCATGCTAAAATTCGAACAACATAATGCATGCACTATATACATCTGAAAAGTAGAGGATGAATAAAACGTACCCAGAACTTTCTTGCTGCGCAGAATATCTCCATAGATGTGGTCACCAACATAGAGGATCTGTGAAATTGTAAGATGTTGTGTTATTTGATTTGATTGATATGCAAGAACACTTTTTCTTTTAGAGTGCTAAGACCACTTTCAGTGAACTGTTTGGAATAGCATAATAAGTGCAGAAACTTTACCTGCGAACTAGAGGCGATAGAAAGTAATCTGTGAAGATGACCGACATTGCCTCCCTGGTAAACTTTGTGCACTGATTTTGAGTGCTGGTTACCTGATCTTGGACTTTCAATCTTCATGAAGGATCAGATATGTTAGAAAACAAAAAACAGGTGCGATACAGATAATTTATATGCAAACAAATTACTTGCCTGAATATCAGCATTCAGAAGTTTCCCAGAATCAGGCTCAACTTCGAAGAGCCCTGCACGGTTGTCATCATGGAAGAAGCCTGGCTTTGAACTGAAAAGAACAGAAAATACTGGCTCAGTTGACGAAGCAAATACTTTCACTAAGTACATACAAACAGCAAAAGGTAAGGAAATCAATGAACATAAAACACGAACCTTCCTGTTATTATGACATCAAAATAGTCAAGCCACTTGTGGTTGAGACCAGAGCCTACATCTGAAGTGTATTGTCCACAAAGGTAGTTCATGACAACATCAGTATAGTCCCACAAGCTGCAAGAATGGGTGAATAATTATTACTTGGGTTGATTAGAGTAGAAAAGACACAGAGCAACATCGCAATATAGAAGTTTCTCTACAAACCTATTTGTCACTAAGAATGTTGAGCGTCCAGATTTTCGTATCATTTCAAGCATTGGCACAATGGCCAAGTCCTCATTGATGTACCTGCAAAATCATAACAGTATATTTAACAGTGTCAGTTAGAACATATTATAAGGGTATGACAGTACGGGCGCTGGAAAGAAGACATGGACGCAAAATTGAAAACAGGTACATTGAGTCATGGACACAGACGCACACACACACACACACGCACACACATGCACAAACACACACAGATGCACACAAAAGGCAGCCCTATAGCAAAATAAGTCAATCTGTACAGATAATATCCAGCATTGTGGTTGGCTCGGTGACCAGTATTAATTAGTTAACCATGAAGTAGGAAACGGAGTTACCTGCCAGGATCTTTTGCAACCATCTTCTTTAAAGTGCCATCGCGATGACACAAGTCAACCGCAGACCTCACATCTCTATACATAAGTGGATAGCTGTACCAACATAGTAAGGAAAAATTAAAAAGAAAGCCATAATTTGTACATGCTCAACAAGAAGGGATGCAAGTGGACTACAATTACAAATGATGAAGCAAAAAAGGGAATATATTAAGTTGATGCAAATAGCGCACAGATATTTTAGAGTTACATAAAAAATGTAGGCGATTCCAACATATACCCCTGGACACAAACGGATTGTACTATATTTAACGCCAAGGCAGAACAGTGAAAGAAAATATAAAAAACAAGTGAAATAAATGATGAAGTATGATTTTTTTTTGTAATAAAGGCTCTGTTGTCCTGTTAAACTAAAATATGTGTAGAAAGAAAACAGTCAGCTCATTCACATGCGATTAGAGTAGAAAAGACACAGAGCAACATCGCAATATAGAAGTTTCTCTACAAACCTATTTGTCACTAAGAATGTTGAGCGTCCAGATTTTCGTATCATTTCAAGCATTGGCACAATGGCCAAGTCCTCATTGATGTACCTGCAAAATCATAACAGTATATTTAACAGTGTCAGTTAGAACATATTATAAGGGTATGACAGTACGGGCGCTGGAAAGAAGACATGGACGCAAAATTGAAAACAGGTACATTGAGTCATGGACACAGACGCACACACACACACACACGCACACACATGCACAAACACACACAGATGCACACAAAAGGCAGCCCTATAGCAAAATAAGTCAATCTGTACAGATAATATCCAGCATTGTGGTTGGCTCGGTGACCAGTATTAATTAGTTAACCATGAAGTAGGAAACGGAGTTACCTGCCAGGATCTTTTGCAACCATCTTCTTTAAAGTGCCATCGCGATGACACAAGTCAACCGCAGACCTCACATCTCTATACATAAGTGGATAGCTGTACCAACATAGTAAGGAAAAATTAAAAAGAAAGCCATAATTTGTACATGCTCAACAAGAAGGGATGCAAGTGGACTACAATTACAAATGATGAAGCAAAAAAGGGAATATATTAAGTTGATGCAAATAGCGCACAGATATTTTAGAGTTACATAAAAAATGTAGGCGATTCCAACATATACCCCTGGACACAAACGGATTGTACTATATTTAACGCCAAGGCAGAACAGTGAAAGAAAATATAAAAAACAAGTGAAATAAATGATGAAGTATGATTTTTTTTTGTAATAAAGGCTCTGTTGTCCTGTTAAACTAAAATATGTGTAGAAAGAAAACAGTCAGCTCATTCACATGCTTATCCTATTGTCATATAATGGTGGACAACTCTGGCCATGGGATAGTAGTGCTGGTTTTGTTAGCCTCATGAGATTAATAATGGAAAAGACATCAGTGCCATAATAGTTTTAGGGCACGGTGAAAGGTAAGTAATAACTTTAAAATACCTATCACTAATGAAAAGTGAAGTGTCTTAATTGAGTTTTTTTTTTTGCTGGTACATAAAGGGTATCAAAAGAGCAAACTTACCGAATACAACATTTGCATGCCCTCAAACCTCATGCACCCATATTAAAGACCAAAAAACAAAAGTTGTATTCGGTAAGTTTGCTCAAGGGCTAACAAAGGAATGGGGCCAATTCAGAATAACTCACACAGACATGGCTTATACAAACATAGCATAACTTGGAGTATAATGCACTCTACGATAAATGATGTTACTGGAACATGGACACATGTGTTTGAAATTTGACTCAGGTTTGGTTGATCCATTAAACAATATTTTTAGCAAGGAACATGGAAATATGACTTAAATATGGGCACTGGTGTAGGAATCCACTTGGATTAGGGTGTATTCAACAAGGAGAATTGACATGGGTGCCCAAGTAACACTGAATTTAACAATACATGCCCGGCTCCAGCAGTCAAAGGTTGAGAGGTAGGCATGGATGCAAACACAGTATCAGACTAAAACATTTAGTACTCATGACAAAAACCAAGCTAACAAGGAATAAAAAAAAAAAGAAAAGGAACGGAGATCTGATAACTTAGGGAAGCTAGCAGGCCACATGTAGGTATTCGACAGAATGCATATTTAACTTTATGGATGAAGAAGGAAAATGAAAGATCTGGTGTATCGGCACTAATAGAGACAGCAGATATTTGCAAACATTGTGGTGTTTATCACATCATTATTTAATTTCTTCCCAAAATGAAATATCTCCATTCAGTAATTGAACCCAACAAGAGTCAAGAAACATTCAAAGTGAAAACATTAATCGAAATGCAAATATATACTCCTACCATTTTATGTCAATCAACTAAAACCATGTAATAGAACTGTTAGCATTTAGTACGGTAAACATGGACAAGTGAAGAAACATACTCTGTGCCAGCAGGTACTTTTCCAGGATTATTGTCCATGAAATCAACAAGTTGAGCAAATAGATAGGCTTCACCCAATGAGAAAAGTGTATCTATAAGAGCATAATCAGGTTCATCAAACGAATCTCTAATCAGTGTACTCCCATAAGCAGCAACTTTTTCTTCCTTTGTCAGCTCCCTGAATCCATGGTATGCAACTTTTACATACTTGTGCCTGTCCATCTGACAATGTGTCACCCAAATAGTTAAAAAGTTAATTTCATTAAGAATTTAAATTAAAAATACTGAAAATCCAGTACACAGATGCAGCTAAACAATTTGACATATATAACAAAAATTGACAACAGCAGTGAAATTTCACATTGCATACTACAACAAAATCAGTAGTGTAAAAAGGAAACATAGATTCAAGTCAGATATATGCTGGGGGTCTAGACATGATTTTATTGTTCTCTCTAAGCAATCTGGACCTTTTTTATACCTCGAGCAATATCACTTGATATTTCCAGAATGATGAAAGGTGCTAGCTGAACAAGTAATAGTGAGGAACACCAAATGTCACCTCAAAATGGTGATCATGGTTCAACTATGGTCTTTGATATAAGTGAAATCGAGGTAGATTAGTTTCACGAGACACCTTTAATTCCAAATCAAGCAACCACCACAACAGGCTTCAGATACTAATATAAAACGTGCTTCTTGCATCATTGTAAAAATATGTCATTAACAGAAATATAAATAATTTTAGGTGTTCATAATAATGCATGCATTTCCAGCATCGTGCTATCATTTTCATCAATTTGTCCACTAACAGGCAGTAAAATGTAACATCTGAATAAGAAGGGCACATTTTTATGCAATTATAACTGACCTTCAAGATATTTCCTCTCTTCTTGTCAAGAACAAGTCCTCTGACCATATATTTCCAGTCAAACTCCCAAGTTAACAGCTGCATGATGAGAAAAATAGAAAATCAAATCCTGAACCAAAACAAGCACAACAAGAGAATGTGCTTTCAAAAAATCTCAGTATGAAAAGGCAATTTTTGAACAAGATAATTATACTTTCCAAATAATAGTTATTAATAAGTGGATGTTCTTTTGCTACAGTATCTGTGCATCAGTGAATGATCCTCGCTATGGTAAACAGAAATAGTTCAAATAAGGAACTTCAATGTACAGCACCGACTTTATGCAGTTCTAACTTTATAAAGAAATAAATACATGTTGTGGTCATAACGAGAAGCTGATGTGCTTCCTTGTGGCAGCAAAGAAAGGAAGACACAAATTATCAGAATACATCAATAGTCAATTACACACCAAATTCAGTGACAAGTTAAAGTCAGGCCTATAAATGCATTAGTACACTTGGCCAGCGAACTGTAAAACATGAATAGCAACCACGGTAACTCATGCGACTTCTTAATGGTACAATCTTAGACTCAGCAGCAAATAGTAAATAAAAGTATCTACATGGAATCTGGAACACAGCATAAACAGGACAGGTACCTATGTGCTACGAATACCTTTACAAATAAAAAGAATACCTTTACCAAAAAAAAGAATGCCTTTACAAAGCATGAATTATAGGCCTAACACAACCCTAAAAAATTCCAAACCAGCAAACTATGCATAAATCGATTAACTTTGCAGTTCTCAGTGTAACTAACCTCCTCAGGGTAGTTCAAATCCTTCACAAGCTTCTCTATTGTACCATGATAAGCAAGGGCCTCGAAGGTCTCAGGCTTGTACTGTGCAAGAGTGTAGTCCATATCAAATCCCACTGCTGTGATGTTCCTCATGTTGAGTGATCTGTTGCAGAAGATCTCCTTCCCGATAGAAATGCTTCTCGGTTCTGCAGACGGTGTTGACCATATTGCTCCAGTGGATGCTTGCTCCACCACGCTGCTGTCCATCCTTACAGCACTGCAAGCTGATATGAGATCAATACATCAGTACAGTAGTAGCATGCATCCGGCAATGTTAAGGTAGTAGCTTATGATTGGTGGCACAGGTGGCTGTCTAAATCAGGAATTGCAGATGACCGGAAAAAAAAAAGGCTTAAATTATACCGTGCTAAAGTTGTAAGCTCTATCTACCACGTTTAAACCGAGCTCCCGTATCACATGGGAAAAAAAGTACACATTTTGAACTATGAAAACGCTGATTCCCATAACGATGTGCAGACGTCCATCAAATTCCAACAAAATCCAGAATTTAAGCATTTCATCATCGATTCAACAAAAGGCTCGGATTAAAAACATATGAAATCCATCAAAAGGACCACGATCGTTGGAGTCTGGCCACGAAATCTCGTCAAGAACAGCACAAAAGGATCTAAGTAAGATCGATAATACATAAGCGAGCCATAACATCAGTCTAAAACGTCCCAAAATTCGAAGCAAGGACACGCCTCCGATCAGAGCCTCCGTATCATAACAAACGACCCACACACCTAAACCAGATAGGAACCGCACGGTCGAACAAATCACGACGACGCCGAGGAAATCAAACCGAAACAACGTGGAATTCAGCAACATCAGGAGCAAGACGTCGGTCAGGCAGGCGCGTACCTCTCGGGCCGTTGGCCGTCCACGCGGCGGCGGGCGAGCACGGCGACGAGGACGACGAGGTGGACGCGGACGCGAAGAAGAGGAGCAAGGGAGGCGAGAGGGGCGCGAGGTGGAACGCGGCGGCGAGCGGCCTCCGGGAGAAGAGCATTATCGCACGACGGAGGGCGCGCGTGGAGGGAGAGCGAATAAATGCGGGGTCGCGTGAGCGTCAGCGCGAGGGGCTGGTGATGCCAGGAGGAGAGAAGGCCGTGCACCGCCGCGCGGCGGCGTCATCC
>LAPY01001772.1:53416-64326 GCA_000970635.1 Eragrostis tef
CGCCGGCCCCATCGCCGCCGCGAACTCGGCCTCGCCTTCGTCGTCGGCGTCGTCTTCTTCTCCGACGCCGCCGCCGTGCTCTGCCTCCACGTTGTCGTCGTTGTTGTTGCCATTGGCGACGCGCGGCGCCTCCACCTTCTTCTGCTCCTGATCCTTCGCCGGCACGGCGCCGGAACGCTTCGCCGCCGTCTCGTCCGTGACGTTGACGACGCACGCCGCCGCCTTCACCTTCTCCTCCTCGGACAGCAGAAGCCTTCCCCTGATCTGTCTGACAACACCACCACCTTGCGCGGCCACACAATGCGCATAGCAGCTAGGTGTGTATAAAAGCATCAATTCGCGCAAGCTATAGCAGCTGTGTAGTAGGAGTACTACCAGTTTGTGTGATCTTTAATTACATGGCTGGTTCATGGTTTGATGGTTGTATGGTGACGGCGAGTGGGAGGAGATAAGAAAAGAGGACCACACGTACGCGACCCTGGGAGGGAGGCTAGCCTCCCCGTCCGTTCGCCCCCGCGCGCGGGTGGTGCGTGATTTTCCGGGAGGCTACGCTGCTTCGCTCCTACGCGGGCGCGCGTCCGCCTATGGCCACGGGCGCGATCGGACTGTAGCGCCGACGGCGACGTTGCCGCCCGCGCCTGATGTTCTTGTTGCTATTAATCAGTTGGCGTGGGCGCGGGCGGACCAGCGATGTCTGGCGCTGTCGCGGACTCTTGGCCCAAAGCTTTCTACTCTTGGCCGGGGAGGGGATGAGAAACAAGCACGTGCACGCGCGTGGCCGGCCGTGGCGCGCGGACGAGGTGCCGGCGGTTTCGATTCGATCCCTGATGTCGAGCATGCCGCGCTCGCGGCGGCTTGGATAGCTGGACCTGTTTCTGCTGCTGACGCCACGGGGATCGCGTTGAGCAAATGTTGGATTCTGCGCTGAATGTTGGATGGAGAGAAGCAGGCAGCTTTCTGAAAGAAATAAAACAGAGGAAACAGGGGACAGAAGGATTTCAGCTGCCGCCCAAATGCACGATCACGTTAAATTGTTCACCGACTGGTCGCAAATACGTCGGTCTTCATGTTCTGATACCGATTAGTTTGGGGGCACAGTTGCAGAAATCATCCACCTACCTGTTGGTGGTCTGTCCTGCTCACTCTCCCCACATATCAGAAAAAAAAAATCAGACACCTCCCCTGCTTTCCAGACTATCCACAGTGGTCTGCATCGTATGCGATGCTGAAATGAAAAACTTCAACACCGATGCTTTGTTTTACATTGAGCTGCAGTGGTAAGCACCATCAGTGGGCCCCGTCTTGCAAATAAACTAATACGCAAACAGGGAGCTGATGCGACGTAGGTACAGCTGACAAGAGGGCCATGCCACTGCTTCATCTTTCAAGCACCGGATCATGTTCTTTCCTCGGTGCCGAAAATTTTTCTTCAAGCATCGCCTCCTGCAGTAGTAAGCATCGGTGCTGAAATCCTCTCTCACCTGTTTTCAGCATCGATTTGGCCACCACTGTGGCTAGTCTTAATCACACAATCAAGCACTAAACGGAACACCATTAATTCTTAGATTTGAGTCAAATCTTCTACTAACATTTAACAACTCGTTATTAGTATACACCAGAAGCACTCTTGAAGTGAAGATCAAAAAGACTGAAAAAAGAAGCCCTTTTACAGCAAAATACTCTGTTTCTTCAGTCCTGCCCCAAGTTCCCAACTGCCAAGACTGCCACACTCCGCTTGGCTTCCCCGACCTCCCTCTCCACTTCTGCAGAGTCCACGCCAACCACTTCCACCGACAGGCTCGCTCCACCAACCGCCACCGCCGGATGACCGTGGCGCGCGGCNNNGCCGCCCGCCGCTGGGCTTCGGCGCCAAGGTCGCCATCGCCATCGCGCTCGGCCTCTCCTTCGCCGTCATCTGGACCATGCTCTCCTGGACCTCCTCCTCCCAGCAGATCTCCACCGAGCGCTCCTCATTCGCCGCCGACGTCGCCGCCCCGCCGCCCCCCGTCCTTGACCGCACCAGCGGCGGCGGCGGGCACGCTCACAGGAAGCCGCGTCCCGCTCCACACGGCCACAAGAAGCGACACCCTCCCCCGTCGAAATCCCATTCCCACCGCTCCAATGCCACCGCCTCGCCGGATGCCGCCGCGACAAAGGCTGATCATGCCGAGCAGGCTCCGGTGACTGAGCAAGAGCCGAAGGAGAAGGAGCCGGAGCTGGAATCGGAGCCGGAGCCGGACATGGACATGGAGCCGGAGAAAGAGGCGGAGCTGCCCATGCCCGAGGAGAACGGGGACAATGGAGGGAAGGCACCTTCGGAGGAGGAAGAGGAGAAGGCACCGCAGCTTGAATTGGAAGACGAACCCAATGAGGGTGACGGCGAAGAGGAGGATCCCGATGCAACAAAGACGAAAGCTGCTTCAAAGAAGAAGAGAAAGCTCCCCCCTTTATTCAGCCCGAATGCGCATTACCACTGGAAGCAGTGCAGCGCCAAGAGTGGCCAACACTATGTTCCTTGTGTGCATTTCGATGGGGATGGGAGCCAGAGGCACCATGAGCGCAGTTGCCCGAGGTCACCGGTGACGTGCCTGGTATCACTGCCTAAGGAGTATAAACCGCCTGCTCCATGGCCGGAGAGGAGGGACAAGGTGAGCATTTGTGCATAATTCTTGTTCCAGATCAAGAAATCGAACATAACTCGAAGTTATTTTTATTTGTTTATTTCTGAGGCTGCCCTTGTGGTGACTTGTCACGCTTGCAGGTTTGGTATGAGAATATTGGGCATCCTAGGTTGTCAAGTTATGTTAAGGGCCACAACTGGCTGAACCACACCGGCGAGTACTTGATGTTCCCACCGAATGAATGGGAGTACAAAGGTGGTGCTAGACATTATGTTGACTCGATTGATGAGGTAACGGTTGTTGGATCTTCACATTTGAATCAGATGCAAAGCTAAGGTTGTATGTAGAAAGAGCACTTGCAACAAAAAGTTTCTGCATTATAGCTGATTTTATTAAGTTGACTTGTGTTCAGCAAGGTGTGGGTGGGATTATAAATGAAAATAGGCAGTGTGGGCAGTAGTGCACAACTGCACATAGTTATCTAAGATTGTACACACCATGTGGAATGTGGTTAAGGGCCATCTAGCTGTGAAATCTGATGACCGTGTTAACCATAGGAGGATAATTCAGAAGTGAATGGATAGTTTTTCACTTGATTAATGTGTGAGTCATTGTTCCTGAATGGAAGTTGCTACTTGCTAGGTGGCCACATCATATTGAGCTCACTTATCATGCTATTGCATTCAGTGTCCTAGTGAAAATGTTAACAATCCTGAGGTTTAATTCTCCTACAACACATATCGACTTACTATACAGTGGCTAAAATTGAATCAAAGCATTATTGATTAGTGAGTCTTCTTGGAATTCTTTGATGCTTAATGCATTCTTTGCAATACTTTGTTTGCCAGTTTCATTAGTGTCTTCAAATTCTCATATGCCTAATGCTATCTTTGCATTTCTTTGTTTGTCATTTAGATGGCACCTGACATTGACTGGGGGAAAAATATTCGTGTAATTTTGGATATTGGATGCAAGAGTGCTGGCTTTGGTGTTGCCCTACTTGAGAAAGATGTGATAACACTTTCCTTGGGACTTACCAATGATCAGACAGACCTTGCACAAGTTGCCCTTGAACGGGGCATCCCTGCAGCAATCGGCAGTTTGGGATCACATCGGTTACCCTTCCCTAGTGGTGCATTTGATGCTATCCACTGTGGTGAATGCAACATACCATGGCATTCTAATGGTACATATTTGCTGCTTCATTCGGTTATTTAGATCCAGAATTCTCTCCTCAAATGTTGAGCATCTTGTATTGTATGGTTTAGGTGGAAAGCTTCTCCTAGAGATCAATAGAATTCTTCGTCCAGGAGGTTACTTCATTATATCGAGCAAAAGTACTGACCTGGAGAGTGAACAAGGTATTCCATAGTACAGTTGTGAGTTGTGTAATCTTCATATAAAAAAGTAATAGGATACCATAAATGTGGATGGCATTATTAATTGTAATCTATGATGCCTAGTATAGTACGCATCTTGGAAAACTGATTTGTATATCTTTCGGCCTATTCACATTTCCCCATTCGTTTTCTTTTCAGGAATATCAGCTTCAATGACTGCACTTTGTTGGAACTCAATAGCATATAATAGTGATGATGTCAGTGAGGTTGGGATAAAGATATTTCAGCGGCCAGCCTCAAATGAGATATATGATATGAGAGCGAAAAAGGATCCTCCGTTTTGCAAGGAAGACCAGAACAAAGCAACTGCATGGTATGTTGGATCTTGAATACTCGGACTATCACTATGCTGTTGGCTGATGAGTACTCAAATGCTTCCCAGACAATCAACTTTTGGTTCATACACCAATAAGCTCAGTCTTCCTTTTCAGGTACACTCGCATCAAGCATTGCCTGCACAAAGCACCTGTTGGTATCGAAGAAAGAGGCAGCGACTGGCCCGAGGAGTGGCCCAAGAGGCTTGAGGCTTTCCCTGAATGGCTTGGGGACTTGGAAACGAGGGTGGCCGCTGATCATAAGCACTGGAAGGCTGTTGTTGAGAAATCATATCTGGATGGTTTGGGCCTTAACTGGTCAAATATCCGAAACGTGATGGATATGAATGCTGTATATGGCGGGTACACGTCCTCTTAGTCTCAAATTACTTAACGTAATTGCTCTCAATAACATGTTTTGTACTTTATAATACATGAACTGAAATAGCTTATTGTTTTCTCGCAGATTTGCAGCTGCTTTGGCATCTAAAAACGTTTGGGTAATGAATGTTGTTCCCGTGCATGCTGCAGACACCCTACCCATGATCTATGAGCGGGGCCTGATTGGTGTGTATCATGACTGGTGTGAGCCATTTAGCACATATCCTAGGTCCTATGATCTTTTACATGCTGATCATTTATTCTCATGCTTGAAGATCAGGTATGTTATTGAAAGATTCCATAAAATTTTGGTATGGTTTGTCCTCAAAATAGGGAATTCATTGTCTTGTTCTGGTATTCTGCATGTTTTGATATCTTGCTTTTCTTTGACACACCTCATACACTACAGTCAATAGTTGAATAACAACTATATCTAAGACACATTTGTTCGTGCCACCAGAAGATTCGTGTCACCAGAAAAAAGCCTATTATATATAAAAAGTAACAGAATGCAACTCTTGATATGAAATTTCTTACGTTATGCAGATGTAAGCAACCTGTTGCAATTGTTGTTGAGATGGACCGGATTTTGAGGCCTGGAGGCTGGGCCATCATCCGGGATAAACTTGAGATTCTTGATCCATTGGAGTCAATTTTGAAATCACTGCATTGGGAAATTGTCATGACCTTCAGAAAGGACAAGGAGGGCATCATGTCTGTAAAGAAAACAACATGGCGGCCATAAGTTAAACTTTTGAAGTTTGAACTTAAACGGACCATTTTTTGAGTGATACTGCTCTCGAGTTTTGTGTGATATTATCAATTGTAAATCTGGGATAGATATACACTATTTCTTCATTCATTGCCCACCACAATACACTGATCACCTAGAACAATCTGTCAGCAAGTTTGAGATTGAACTGATGGTTGGTTGTGGTTGGCGTTACATTGATTTGATCATTGGAAGCAGCATCCAGGATGGCCAGCTCTGGGATCAGAGAAATTATTCCCTAGATTCTGGAACAGATTTGTGCAAAGGTACAATATTCTTTGTTGTTGTTGTTTACAAATGTAACAATGTGTAAAGACTGTAACACTGAACCAACTGCCTGGTGTTTTTGTAAGTTGTAACAATCTGTAAATATTTCAACACCTGAACTTTTGTTGTGTAGCATGCGAGGGAACAGAAAGTTTTGTAATGTGTATTTTTTCTTGACATTTTATGCTGTTTAAGACTCGCATTTGCACCAAAGAAACTAGCAGTGTACTGAATGAATGTTGAAAGATTCATTATTCATATGACATGCTCAGTTAGATGCGTGATGATATTTTGTTGTCACAGACTCAGATTAACTCCCTACTTGCTAGAATAATAACTCGCATGAAACCGAAGGATGGAAAAAATTTCAGTGTAGCTGCAGTCTGCTGCAACCGGCGCACAATAATTCCACCCATATTTGAACATCCATGCTTCCAATAGTAAGATCTTATAATTTCACGTCAGCTCAGAGTTTCTTCAATTTAAAAGTTTTTTTAATTCTAAAACTAAATAGGCAAAAACAACATTTACTTATTTTAGATAAAGAACAATATTTACTTTTTCTTAGGACCAAAAAACATTGACTTTTTATAGGACCAAAAACAACATCTGATTTTTTAGGACCAAAAACAACATTTATTTACTACATACGGTCCAGTCCAGCAAGGCCCAAAGGTAAGCGTCCAAAACCCCCCAAACCCAAGGGCCGAACCGGTAACCTCCCACAAGCGCCGCCGCCGCCGCGATGCCTCCCTTCGTCGTCCTCTCCTCTTCCTCCCTCTTCTTCCTCTACAAGTCCCTCCGGCTCCGCCGTGAGCGCTCCTCCGCTCCTGCTCGCGCCCCTACGGCCACTCCGACCCTCATCTACGCCTCCGCCACTGGGACCTCCAAGGCCCTCGCGTCGCGCCTCTCCGCCCGGCTGACCGCCGAAGCCGGCGTCTCCATACGTGCCACCGACGCCGCCACCTTCGAGCCCGATGACCTTCCCTCCGTCCCACTCCTCCTCCTAGTCCTCCCCACCCACGACGCCGGCGCGCCTCCGCCCGCCGCCGCTTTCCTTGCGCGCTGGCTCGAGGAGTCCGCCGCCGACTTCCGCGCGGGGTCTCTCCTCCTCTCCGGCCTCCGCTTTGCCATCTTCGGAGTAGGGTCCCGGGCTTACGGGGAGACCTTCAATGCCGCCGCCAAGAGCTTCTCACGGTGGCTGCGCGCGCTCGGTGCCGCTGAGGTGGTTCCCCTCGTGGAGGGCGACGTGGATGGTGGGGACATCGAGGTTGTGTTCGATGAGTGGAGTGGGAGGGTGCTGAGGGTGGTGAATGGGGAGGAGGTGAGCGATGAGGTTAATGGAGAGAGCGACGGGCTTGATGTGTTGGAAGGGGAGGAGTCCGATGACGACAAAGAGGAGGATGTGGTGGATGGGGAGATTGACATGGAAGACATTGCTGGGAAAGCGCCGGGAAGGAAGCAGAATGGGAAGGTGGAGAATGGCCTGAGGAACGGTGGGGAGAACGGTGCGAGGGACATGGTCACGCCAATTATAAGGACAAGCTTGGAGAAGCAGGTAAGTATCCATATTACACACTATGCTGTGTTCTCTATGTAGTTATATGCATGCCATTTATCTCATAAATCAGGTAGTAGAGTAAATTATTTTTGAAAATTGACAATTGATTAATGAAGATTATTAATTACCACCATAGTTACCGAAGCGGTTCCCTTCAAGAATTCCATCAAACTATCGTGCAAACTTAACATAATGAATGTATAGTTCTAAGTTATCTTCAGTATAGTGAGATCGGGGAAGCAGGTTAGCGACCAACCATCATTCATATGCTTCTGATTGGGACATTTCATAGTTATGCACCTATGCCTTACTCACATTGGTGAACACTTCGATTGTTGTGGCTGGCTGTTGCATAATTTTGTCTGCATTTCATGGAATGGGTCGGCATGCTTTGAAGGATGTTTGATCTTTGTAGTTATTGCCTGTAATTGCTGTTTGGGTTTACATTTTTCGTTCTGCATCATTTTGGGGTCTCTTTCTGCATACATCATGTCCTGTTGGGAGTAAAGTTAGGACTATTCTATACTTCTACATTTGATACGGAGCAGTAACCAATCAATATTTCTCTGTGTGGCAGGGTTACAAAATTATTGGTTCTCATAGTGGAGTGAAGATTTGTAGATGGACCAAGTCACAGCTCCGAGGCCGTGGAGGGTGTTATAAGCACTCATTTTATGGCATTGAAAGTCATAGGTGAAACCTTGTTATTCAACAATGTATTTGGATTACTTGTTAGATCTTGTATAATTAATTTTTGTAATAGAACAATCATGGCCCTTTGTGATTAACTGCATTGTTTTCTTATGTTCTGCTTAAATTCTCATTTGGCAGATGCATGGAGGCAACTCCAAGTTTGGCTTGTGCAAATAAATGTGTATTTTGCTGGAGGCATCACACAAATCCTGTTGGAAAGAGTTGGAAATGGAAGATGGATGATCCTCTGGAGATCGTAAATGCTGCCATTGACCAGCACACTAAGATGGTTAAGCAAATGAAAGGTGTACCAGGTGCGTATGTTCTCCTATATGCGCTATACATGAAGAGCCACTTGAGCAATCAACTGTTCGCCTGTATGAATTTTCCTTGGCTGAACAAAACGGCTGAAAGAATTTTTTTGTCGATACATATGCATGCCTGCAATTCTTTCCTGCCTGAGAAGAGTACGCTTTACATAAGAAAACTGGACTTTGTTATTCTGGCATGAATTTTGCTCTGTCCCAGAACCGTTTGTATTATCAACCAACTCTTTTTTTTTGGGCTAAGAAGACCATTTCTTGCATTTTCAGGAGTAAAGCCAGAAAAATTAGAAGAGGGTCTATCACCTAGACATTGTGCATTATCTCTGGTTGGTGAACCAATAATGTACCCTGAGATAAATACTCTGGTTGATGAGCTACACCGCAGACACATATCTACGTTTCTGGTTACAAATGCTCAATTTCCTGAGAAGATTAAGACCTTGAGACCGATCACTCAGGTCATATTCTCAGTAGATTTGCACTAAGTCCAGACATGCTATTTGAAAACTCAACGCAACAACTTCTAAAGAATACCGACCGTTTGATATGTTTGCAGCTATATGTAAGTGTAGATGCGGCTACAAAGGAAAGCTTGAAGGCTGTCGACAGGCCACTGTTTTCAGACTTCTGGGAGCGTTTTCTGGTAAAGATCTGAAATAAAATTCTAAAATTGCATCACGATAATGAGGTCTACAAATACTAACTGTATTTCTTGGTGGCATCTACTTTGGCACCTTCCTAGGATTCGCTCAAGTCCCTGTATGAGAAAGATCAACGAACAGTTTATCGACTGACACTGGTCAAAGGCTGGAATGTGGAGGAGATTGATGCATATGCAAAATTGCTAAATCTTGGTCAACCTGATTTCATTGAAATCAAGGGTGTAACATACTGTGGCTCGTAAGTGCCATGTTCTTGGCCTTTTGTTTTTTAACGGCGTGTCCCCTGGGTTGCTGATTTTCTCAGCTATGCTATGGTAATTCATACAGGTCAGCAACTTCAAAGTTGACGATGGAGAATGTGCCCTGGCACTCTGATGTAAAGGAATTCTCTGAGGTGTTGGCGTCAAAAAGCGGCGGTGTATATGAAGTTGCATGTGAGCATGCTCATTCATGCTGTGTCCTACTCGCAAAGGTGGATAAGTTCAAGATAAATGGCAAATGGCATACATGGATAGATTATGACCGATTCCATGAACTGGTGAGCTTTCCTGAATGACTAGTGTCACACTCAAGCAGATAATCTGACCTTCGAATTAACATTCATTCACCAATACAGGTGACATCTGGAAAGCCTTTCAAGAGCCAAGATTACATGGCTATGACGCCTTCATGGGCAGTCTATGGTGCAGAGGAAGGTGGATTTGATCCAGATCAATCTCGTTTCAAGAAGGAAAGGCGCCATGGAGCTGCAGTGCTAAAAAAGTAGTCTCCCAGTCATCTAGTTCTAGATCAACCTTCTTGCAAAGCCATGAAATTCTTGCTTTCACTAACATGTATCCTATATATTTTAGAGGCCAAAATTTCAGGGAGGGAAACTTTCTATCATCAGTATTTGTATCGTGTTGTACCAATAAGTGCAATTTTGGATTAGTGATGTTACTGATGTATCCTATGTAGTTTCTGAATCAACACATTTTTATTACATCATATGCTTCTTTTTTGTTGGGTTACATGGGCTTTGTAGAACAAAAAGACTAAAATTTCTTTATTATTTTTTTCTCAAAAAAATTCTTCATTATTGACCGAAGGCCTACACATGCTTACTGGGACATCTTCGGCATCGGAGATCTTGCCTCGTGATCTCATGGTAATACGATGCCGTGAATGTTGCAAAACGGAGGGTTTCTGACCCTGTTGTTTACTACAGTCAACAATTGAACTCTTGTGATAAAACGTGGCGAATAATCCGACGAAAGTCAGAGTTCATACGAGTGCTCCATGTGATGACGCACCGTCGTCCTGGCTGAAGCTGCAGGACGAAGAATGGAGATCATCATTTCACGGCCAAACAGAAAAATCTGGGACGCAGATGCAGAACCCTGTTAGCCAACTTGTCCTCTTGGGGATAACTTATCTCCGTCTTTGAGCCAGCTTTGGGGATAACTTACCAGTTCTGCCTCATGGCCTTTGCGTCCACCACCGCGTTCAGCGCGAGCTTCGTCAGGCTTCGCGGCCGCGAGTGACCGCCGTCCGCTGCCACAGAGGACTCCACCTGCCGCATCGGGCGGGTCTCGTTCCATCTTGCCAGGCGAAGGCCAGGCGTGCGCGGAATGGAAGGAGCGGCGCACCGGCGACCGGCGGGACTATGGAGGAAAGGAAAAGGGACCTGTTAGTCTGAATTTCTGAGAGTGGAGGTCTTATTTGTAAAAATACTGGATCGCGATTAATAACCGCGAACCAAAATAGAGGGTTTTATGAAAAAATACTGGATCGCAACTTATTAATCGCGATGCAATGTAGGTATTTTGCAACTATATTGGATCGCGATCATTAATCTCGATTCAAAATTAGGGGTTAATTTGTAAAATTACAGGCAGCCGACATGGCCGCGCTGCCACCGGCGGGCCCCCGGG